>CAUYSK010010164.1:0-24656 GCA_963575035.1 Avahi laniger | reverse complement strand
GCAAAAATATTCCTCAAACATGAAGAAGAAATAAAGACTTTCCCAGAGAAACAAAACCTGAGGGATTTCATCAACACCAGACCTGCCCTATGATAAATTCTAAAGGGAATTCTTTAAATCTGACAGAAAAAGTCATTAATGAACAACAAGAAATCATCTGAAGGTATAAAACGCACTGAGAACAATAAGTACACAAATATAGAATACTCTACCCCTGTAATTGTGGTGTGTAAACCACTTATATCTTAAGTGGAAAGACTAAAAGACAAACCTATCAAAAATCATAACTACAGCAACTTTTTAAGAGATAGATAGTATAAAAAGATATAAATGGAAAAAACAAAAAGTCAAAAAGTGAGGGTGTGGACTTAAAGTGTAGAGTTTCTTTTAGCTTTCTCTATGCATGTTTCTTTTAGCTTTCTCTGTTTCATTTTTGTAAGCAGAGTTAAGTTGTCATCTGTTTAAAATAATGGGTTATATAATAAGATGTTTTTACAAGCCTAATGGTAACCTCAAGGGGAAAAAAAAACCCTAGAGCCTACAGCAGATAGACAAAAAATGAAAAGCAAGAAATTAAAACACCCTACCAAAGAAAATTACTTTTACACAAGGGAAGATGGAAGGAAGGAAGGAAGGAAGTGAAGACCTTAAAACAACCAGAAATCAAATAATAATGCAGTAGTAGTAAGTCTTTACCTATCAATAATAATATTGAATGTAAATGGACGAAACTCTATAGTTAAAAACTTAGAGTGGCTGATGGATTGGAAAAAATAAAAAGACCCAACTATATATTGTCTACAAGAAACACATATTACCTATAAAGACACACATAGACTGAAAATAAAGGGATGGGAAAATATATTCCATGCAAATGGAAATCAAAAAAAAAAAAAAAAAGCAGGAGTGCCTATATTTCTATCAGATAAAGTAGATTTGAAGACAAAAACTGTAAAAAAAGATAAAGAATGCCATCATATAAGGTTAAAGGGGTCAGTTCCACAAGAGGATATAATAATTCTAAATATATATGTGTGTGTGTGTGTATATATATGTATATATATGTATGTATACACACACCCAAAACTGGAGCACCCAGATATATCAAGCAAATATTATCAAAGTTAGATAGATAGACCCCAATACAATAATAGTAGGAGAACTCAACATTCCACTTTCAGCATTGGACAGATCATCCAGACAGAAAATCAGCAAAGAAGCATTGAACTTAATCTGTACTATAAACCAAATGGACCTAATAGATATTTACAGAACATTTGATCCAACAGCTGCAGAATTCATATTCTTCTCCACAGCATGTGGATCATTCTCAAGCATAGACCATATGTTAGGCCACAAAACAAGTCTTAAAACATTCAAAAAAATTGACATCACATCAAGTATTTTCTCTATGATGGAATGAAACTAGGAAGTCAATAACAAGAGGAACATTGGAAACTATACAAACATGTGGAAATTAAAAAATATGGTCCTGAATGACACGTGGGTCAATTAAGAGATTAAGAAGGAAAAAAAAAATAAAAACATGCATACTGAAGCTAACTGAATACAGTAAAAACAGTACTAAGAGAAACATATATAGCAATAAAAGCCTACGTCAAAAAAATAGAGAAATTTCAAATAAACAGCCTAAGAATGCACTTAAAGAACTAGAAAAGTAACAGCAAACCACACCCAAAATTAGAAGAAAAGAAATAATAAAGATCAGAGAGGAAATAAATGAAATTGAAACTAAAAAAAATACAAAGGATCAACAGAATGAAAAGATGGTTTTTTTGAAAAGATAAACAAAATTGACAAATATTTAGCCAGACTAAAGAAAAAAAAGATAAGACCTAAATAAATAAAATCAGAGATGAAAAAAGAAACATTACAATTGATACTGCAGGAATTCAAAGCTTCATTAGGGATTACTATGAGCAACTATATGCCAATAAATTTGAAGAAGAAGTGGATAAATTCTAGACACTTATAACCTACCAAGATTGAACCAGGAAGAAAACTAAAACCTGAATAGATCAATAACAAGTAATGAAAATCTGCCATCAAAGAAAAGCCCAGAAATTGATGACTTCACTGCTGAATTCTACCAAACATTGAAAGAAGAACTCATACTAATCCATTGATACTATTCCAAAAAATTGAAAAGGAGGGAGTATTCCCAAACTCATTCTATAAGGTATGTGTCTCTCAGATACCAAAACCAGACAAAAGTGCAACAAAAAAAGAAAACTATAGGCCAATATCTCTGAAGAACATAGATGCAAAATTCCTCCACAAAATATAAGCAAACCAAATTCAACAACACATTAAAAAGATTATTATCATTATAAAGTGGGATTCATCCACAGAATGCAGGGATGATTCAACATACACAGATCAATGAATGTGATACATCATATCAACAGAACAAAAGAAAAAACCATCTGATCATTTCAATTGATGCTGAAAAAGCATTCAATGAAATTCTACACAACTTCATGATAAAAAAAAAAACCTCTAAGAAAACTGTGTAGAGAAGGAATACCCCAACACAATAAAAGCCGTATATAACAGACCCACAGCTAGTATCATACTGAATAGGGAAAAACTGAAAGTGTTTCCTCTAAGATCTACAACAAGACAAAGATGCCCACTTTCACCTCCGTTATTCACCATAGTACTAGAAGTTCTATCTAGAGCAATCAGACAAGAGAAAGAAATAAAAGGCAACCAAATTATCCTTGTTTGCAGATGATATGATCCTATATTTAGAGAAACCTAAAGACATCACCCAAAGCTTTTAGAACTGATAAAAAAATTCACTGAAGTTGCAAGATACAAAATCAACATACAAATATCACTTGCATTTCTATATGCCAACAGTAAACAATCTGAAAAAGAAAACAAAGAAGTAATTCCACTTATAACAGCTACAAATAAAATAAAATACTAGAAATAAACTTAACCAAAGAAGTGAAAGATCTTTACAATGAAAATTATAAAATATTGATGAAAGAAATTAAAATAACACAAAAAAATGGAAAGATATTTCATGGTCATGGATTGGAAGACTCAATATTTTTAAAATGGCCATACTACTCAAAGCAATCTACAGATTCAATGCAATCCTCATCAAAATAACAATGACATTCTTCACAGAATTGGAAAAAACAATCCTAAAATTTATATGGAACTACAAAAGACCCACAATAGACAAAGCCATCCTGAACAAAAAGAACAAAACTGGAGAAATCACATTACCTGACTTCAAATTATACTACAGAGCTGTAGTAAACAAAACAGCATTGTACAGCAGTACTGGCATAAAAACAGACACATAGAACAATGGAACAGAATAGAGAACTCAGAAATAAATTCACACATCTATAGTGAACTCATTTTCAACAAAGGTGCCAAAAAATACACATTGGAGTAAGGATATTCTCTTCAATAAATTATGCTGGGGAAACTGGATATCCATATGCATAAGAATGAAACTAGACCCCCATCTCTTACCGTATATGAAAATCAAATAAAAATGGATTAAAGACTTCAATCTAAAACATGAAACTATAAAATTACAAAAGGAAACATTGCAGAAACACTCCAGGACATTGGGCTAGGCAATGATTTCTTGAGTAATACCTCATATGTCCAGGCAGTCAAAGCAAAATTGGACAAATAGAATTACATCAAGCTAAGAAGTTTCTGCACAAGAAAGGAAACAATCAACAAAGTGAAGAGACAACCCATGGAATGGGAGAAAATATTTGCAAACTGCTCATTTGACAAGGGATTAATAACTAGAATATATAAGGAGCTAAATCAACTCATTAGGAAAAAATCAAATGATCTGATCAAAAAATGGGCAAAAGATCTGAATAGACAT
Source organism: Avahi laniger (assembly GCA_963575035.1). Classification (NCBI taxonomy): domain Eukaryota; kingdom Metazoa; phylum Chordata; class Mammalia; order Primates; family Indriidae; genus Avahi; species Avahi laniger. The sequence goes on along the minus strand of CAUYSK010010164.1, from coordinate 20,764 downwards.
TTCTCAAAAGAAGACATAAAAATGGCCAATAGGTACATGAAAAAATGCTCAACATCATTAGTCACCAGAGAAATGTAAATCAAAACCACATTGAGATGTCATTTCATCCCAGTTAAAAAGACAGGCAATTACTAAGCTGCTGAGATTGTGGAGAAAGAGGAACTCTCATACACTGGTGATGAGAATGTAAATTAGTGCAAACATTGTGGAGAACAGTATGGAAGTTCCTCAAAAACTTAATGATAAAACTACCATAAGACCCAGCAATCCTACTTCTAGGTATATATTCAAAAGAAAGGAAATCAGTATATTGAGAAGACATTTGCACTCCCATGTTTATTTCAGCACTATTTACAATAGCCAAGATTTAGAATCAACCTACATGTCCAACAATGGAGGAATGGATAAAGAAAATGCGGTACATATACACAATGGAATATTATTAAGCCATAAAAAAGAATAAAATCCTGCCATTTGCAACAATATGGATAGAAATGGAGAACATTATCTTAAGTGAAATAGCCAAGCACAGAAAAACAAATTTCACACGTTCTCACTCACATGTGAGAGCTAAATATTAAAAACAACCCATGGAGACAAAGTGTAGAATGGTGGTTACCAGAGGCTAGGAAGAGTAGCAGGGTGCAGGAGATAAAGTGGGGATGTTTAATGGGTGCAAAAATGCAGTTAGATAGATAGAATGAACAATATTTGATAGCACAACAAGGTGACTACAATCCACACTAAGTTAGGCTATACTTTAAAATGACTAAAAGAGTGAGATTGGAATGTTCTGAACACAAAAAATGATAAATGTCTCAGGTGATGGATACTCCAATTACCCTGGTTTGAGTAATTCACATTGTATACCTGTATCAAAACAACACATGTATCCTAGCTATAAAGATATACAACTGTTATATACTCATAATAATTAAAAATTTAAAACTTAAATAATCAATTAATTAATTTTTAAAAAGAGTTGAACGCCACATCATCTTCCATGCTTCCTCTGGGTGACGTTTAGTGTGTGTGGCTGAGGAGAGGCTGCATCGTCTCTTCCACCACTGCCTGCCCCACGGGTTCATGTGTGATTAGGCAGAGGGAAAATTCAGAACCAGTTGAACAAATGGCAAACAGAATATGTATAGATAATCAGTCTTGAATCTGGAGACCACGACTTATTTCTACATCTGGGTTGTCTTTGAATTGTTTGCCATCGGCACTAAAACTTCCCTCACATACGATCTACTTGCCCACAAAAGTCCCATCGTTTCCCCTGCTTCACACTGCCACCCCCCTTGCAAAAAAACACAGACACACAGGTACAGTATCCCAGGCCAATGTGCTCTTCATCATAGAAGCTAAAAATAGTCCTCGTTACAAATTTTTAGGACCCCATTTTTGGGAGGTGCTTGGTCATGGAGTGCACTCCTCAAGCCTCATAAGGTCTTCTACTTGCTGTGCCTAAATTGTTGCCAGAATTACTACCAGGAGTTAAGGAAAGAGGAGTAAGTGTTCTTAGTATTCAAGCAAAAAGGCAGAAAAAATTGGAATTCTCAAAATGAAAAGTAGTTGAGATGCAAAATAATAGAGGATGAAGGGGAAATGTGTGTGTGTGAGAGAGAGAGAGACATCTATAGTATATATATATATATATATACACACACACACACACACACACATATATAAATCATATAAATCATAAACTATTCAAAAATAAATAATTAGCATGCAAATTAAAGTCAATTACGTTTAGAAGGTACTGGAAGTATGATAACTAAAAAGAGCTGCTTTTATTTTGTGCCAGATTCTATTCCAAGTGATGTATAGTATCTTACTTCATTTTAATCCTCTAAAAAAGTAGATACTATTCTTATTTTATACGTAAGAATATTAAAGCTTGATGAGCTTAAGTCACTTGCCCAGGTCACACAGATAGTTGCTAAACCAAGAATCACATCAGGGCCTGCCTGACTGCAAAGGCCGAGCTCTGTCCATTGCACTGTGCTGCCTCCTGGTGGGAAGAGGTGGTAATTACAAACCTGAATTCTGGCCCTGTCGCTTTATTTCTCTAAAACTCTGTCTTCACTTATAACGTGAGATAGGTTGGGCAAAGATGATCTCCAAGTCCTTTTTATTTCCAGCATTCTTAATTGCACCACAGTTAGGAAAATATGTTCACAAATAAAATTTATTTTAAGTATCTTGACCTTATTTCCAAATTGGCAGCAATTGAGTCTAGAATTTATAAAATACATATTATGACTAATTATTGTGTCTCACATCCTAGTCCTAAGGAATGTAATTATTGGGAGAGAGATATACATAGCTCCCTAAGAACCAGAACCAAGACGACTTCATTCCCCTTTGTATTCCTGGCACCAAGACCGATGTCTCTCACGCTGGACGTGCTTACAAATGACCAGTGTATCCTGAGGGACTAATAGAAGATCATTAAATCACCTCGATGCTTCTCTTTTATAAAAAAGAAAAGCAAAAGTGGAAACAGTGGATTTTCAGAGCTAGGTTGAAGTTAAAGATTATTCATTTAGTTTACTGTCTTTGTTTTATAGGTGATTAAATTAGGCCCAGAGAGGACATTTTTTTATCATTAATACTGCTATTATTCATTTTATTGTTGCTATTATCAGTCTTCATCTTCTAAGGTAATTCCACGGCTGAGAATTCTTCCTTTTTCATCCACTGTGAAATATCCTAGAAGACGCAAGTTCTCTTTGCCTTTTTCGTCTGAGCTAGAGAGGACCCTCTGCCGACCACTCCCCTCCCCTACTCCCCACTATATATAAACACATATATACACACACATATGTACATACATATGACTCAGTCAATAATCTCACCCTTAATTTATGGACAGTTATTTTTCTTAGTGGAGATATTTTAGAGGAAAATTATTTGTAAAATTTTTTTATTTAAAGGGAGAATACTACAGAAAGTATATATACATGTGTACCATGTGTAATTGCACATGTCTGTGTGGTATGTGTATGTTGTGCTGGTACAGTTGTCATACAAAAATTAAGACAAAATGCTCAATTTGAAATTAATTTTAATTTGGATTTGTAGACATGATGATTTTGTTTGTTTTTGTTTTTTGTTTGTTTTTAGAGACAGGGTCTCACTCTGTTGCCCAGTCTGGAGTACAGTGATCCCATCATAGCTCACTGCAGCCTCGAATTCCTGGGCTCAAGTGATTCTCCTTCCTAAACTTTCCAAGTAGTTGGGACTACCGGCGTGTGCCCCATGCCCAGCTAATCTTTTTAATTTTTTCGTAGAGGCAGGATTTCACTATATTGCCCAGGCTAGTCTTGAATGCTTGGTCTCAAGCAATCCTCCCTTCTTTGCTGCCCAAAGTGCTGGGGTTACATATGTATGACTTCTAAACACTTCTATTTACATATCCCAAGATGGAGAAGCAAAAAATTTCTTTCCTGAAATAAAATATTTTGCATTAGAAACATTTATCTCCTGGGGGCTAATTCTAGTGTCCAAACCAAAAAGGCTTTTACACTGATGTCTGTATTGCTTCCTTCTTAGAAAAAGCCAAAGAATCAGACAAAACTCAGAAAGAGATCAAAAAGTACAGATCACATCCAAAGATGTTCTTTCAAAATACAATGATATGAAAATATCCCTAAAAACTATGCAGAGTTAAATAACGAAGAAAAACAGGAGCATAATACAAGGTAGGTCCAGTGGAAATGCTCTATATACAGTTTTGACAGTCTAGAAGAATACAAATCCATTTGTGTTCATTTTTGTCGGTCTAGTCTTCAAAATTATGTCAAGGTGCATCTAACATGATATTTTATTAGTATGATATGGAAACACAAAATAGAATGTTGTTCACTGAGCAATAATAAAATTAAAAAGAGCAAAAAGACATCCTTTTTCTTATTCTGAAAAAGATTTCACAGATTTGGACTTCACATAATATTAAAAATAAATTATATTTATATCAAATATGTGTATGCCAAAATAAAACCAAATAAACACTAGAAAAAAAAGTATAGGGGAATTTTTGTAAAGTAACTTTGGAAGGAGAAGGCCTTTCGAAGCATGACACAAAACCCAGAGCCATAATGAAAAAAATATATATTTATCACATAAAAATGTAAAACTTCTGTGTAACAAAAACCACAAAGCCAAAAGACCAAAGAGGAGCAGAAAAAAATCCTGCAATTTATTTAACAGGAAAAGGTTTGCATCCTTATGAAGGATTAAAAATGGTCACAAAATCTTTAGTACCCTCCCATCAAGCGCTGGGCTCTGTGTCCTCCTCTGCTGCCTCTGAGTATAACTGGGGCTCCTTAACCCTTGAAATATGGCAGCTGCTGTGCGTTTTGGGGGCCCAGCTGAGCCTTAAGAAACCGAGGCCTTCTTCACTGCTTAACTCCCGGAACACTCTCTCGGAGCCCAGAGTTGCCCTATCGGAAGTCCAACTGCCCTGTTGGAAAGATCATGTGGAGATTTCTGAGACCACGTGGAGAGAAAAGGACCCATTTGAGCACAGCATTCCAGTCATCGCTGCCAAAGTGACAGCCATGTGAGCGAAGCCATCAGGGAACCTCCAGAACATACCATCTTCTGGCTAAGTTCCACCGAGTGACCCCGGTCGATGCCCCTTGGAGCAGAAGAATCACCAGCCAAGCCCTGCTCGAATCCCTAACCTACAAAATCATGAGATAGAATAAAATGGTGGTTACTTTAAGCCACTATATTTTAGAATAATTTGTTATGTAATAAGAAATAACTGGAATATTCTTTAATTCATACAAACAGAGCTTATAAATGTATAGGAAAAAGTCAAACATCTCTGTTAAGAGAGAGAGAAAAAGATATTAACATGCAATTGTCTTAATTTAGGGGGCAAAATACCAGAAAAATACCAGAAACTGGGTAGCTTATTTACAACAGAAATTTATCGCTCCTAGTTCTGGAGGCTGGGAAGTCTGAGATCAAGTTACCAGCAGATCCAGTGTTTGTGAGGGCCTGCTCTCTGCTTCATGGACGGTGCCTTCTCCCTGGGTCCTCACGTGGTGGGAGGGGCTAGCTAGTTCTCTGGGGTCTCTTTTATAGGGACACTGGTCCCAATTGTGAGGGCTCCACCCTCATGACCTAGTCACCTCCCAAAGGCCCCATCTCCTAAAACCATCACCTCAGGAGTTAGGATTTCAAAATATGAATTTGAGGGGACAAAATTATTTAGTCTGACACAGCAATTTATGGCAGAAATACAAATGGCCATTAAATATATATATATATATATATATATATATATATATAAAGGTTTTCAGATTCACTAGTAATCGAATGAATGAAATTTCTTTTTTTTTTTTTAACCAATTGGAAAAAATTAAGAAAGCCCAATTCTGGGAAGGCTATAGGGAGTTCAGCATTTCTGTATATTATTTATAAAAAGTGAAATTGGCAATCTGACAGTAAGACATTTGGAGAGCCTTTTAAGCATATCACAAAACCCAGGAGGAAGGCGGGAAGAGAGATTAAAAATTTGATTGCATTAAAATGTAAAAAGCATGTAAGACAAAAGAAATGCTATTAACTGAGACAAAATGTGTATTTGCCAGTAGCTTATCTATAAAAGGTGTTTATTTCTTGCTCAGGTCACTGTCCAGTGCAGGAGAGCAGGTAGTCTCTGCTCACCGTGGTCGTCACGGACTTGGTTCCTTCCATCTGGTCCCTCCACCAACCCCCAGGCTCAGAGCCCTCCACAGGATTTTTTGCATCTGGGCATGGAGGAGAAAAAAGTGAGAAGGATCACAGGAGAAGCTCTAAAGTGAGGCCTGGAAGTGGTGTATATCACTCCTGTCCATTTTCCACTGACTGGAACTCAAGCCCCTGGCGCCATCTAACCTCAGGGGAGGTTGATAAATGTAGTTGATCTGTGTGCTCAGGAGAAAAAGGAAATGTGAGATAAACAGCATTTTCTCACTCACAAAAGACAAGTGACAAACCAGAATATTTAGCAATATAAATAGATAAAAGACTAATTTGATTAATATACAAAGCATACCTATAAATGAATAAAGAAATAGAAAAATATAATAGGAAAATGGGCAAAAAAATTAAAAGCGATTCAGAGCCAAGGAAAGATAAATGGTCAATAAACTTACGCACAGATGATCAACCTCACTAGATGATAAATATTAAAAATAATAATCTGATAAATAATATTTCATCATCTAAATAAATATATATTTATATAAAACATATTTAATTAATCCAAGAATTTTACACCAAAAAATCCTATCATGAAATAGAGAAAAATTATAACATAATACTCAAATATGAAGTGAAAATAATTAGGCTCTGCCCTTTCTAGTCATAATAGCTAACATTGGACTACCCTACACTGTAAGCAACTTAAACTCGACAAAAATATATCAAACAACTGTTTGAAGGCATCAAGCAGCAGCCAACCCCAAGGCTATAACCCTTGAGCAAAGGGAAACACATTAGTGAGGCACAGTTTTGACCCAGCTTTCACCCTGTGGATGTTTTCTAAACCATCATTCAGGAAAATGAAACTGAAGAAACAGTTGCATTTTTGCTGGGCAGGAGATCAGGGTTGCGACAGCCACTTGGATTTGGAGACAGGGTTCAAAAAGAAAAGCACAGAAAAAGAGCTTCAAAATCCATATAAATATTCTCTCCTAGTTTTTGGCCAACTCTCTTGCTGAATATGAACTGAGCCATACTCTGAAGGCCTGTCAGAGAATAACCGCTGGAAAGCAGAAAAGTTGAACCGAGTTTTCAGAGGTTCCATACAGTTGGGGGGAAGAAGGCTAGAGATCCGGCCCAGAGAGACCTTGGCTACTACCACCGACTTTCGGTTGATCACAGATCCCAGAAGGACCACAGCTAGGAGTGAAAACTACACCTTAAGCATAAGGGCTGTGCCCCAGCAGTAACAGCAAATCAGAAACCAAACTGTGACATGATTGAGGGATCCCACAAGTAAATGAACTGTCCACCAGAAAGCAATTTAACGCCCTCTTGAGGAAGAACCTCTACAACTTATAATCCACAATGTCTGGCCAAATAAAAGAGAAAAAATATATATATAATAGTTACTAGGCGAGTATAAAAGCAAGACAAAGTTACAGATAACTGAGAGAAAAAATCAACAGAACAGAGCAATAGAAGATCCAGATTTAGGGGTCAGCAGACAAGGACTTAGTTTTAAAAAACCAGATGTTGTATTAGTTAGGGTTCTCTGGAAAAACAGAACCAATAAGGTGTGTGTGTGTGTGTGTGTTTGTACACAGAGAAAGAGAGAGAGAAAGATTTATTATAAGAAGTTGGCTCATGCAACTATAGAGGCTGAAAAGTCCAGATACAGAAGAGCTGATGGTGTAAGTCTGAGAGTGAGTCCAAAGGCAGAAGAACTGTGTTCCCAGTTGAAGACAGGCAGAGAAAGAATTCTTATAAATTGTCTTTTTTGGTTTGTTGGCTTGTTGGTTTCTCACTCTGTCACCCACGCTGGAGTGCAGTGGTGCAATCATAGTTCACTGCAGCCTCGAACTCCTGGGCTCAAGAGATCCTCCTGCCTCAGCCTCTTGAGAAGTTAGGCCTACAGGCATGTGCCACCACACCCAGCTAATTGTTTTCTTACTTTTTTGTGTAAACAGGGGTCTCACTGTGTTGCCCAGGTTGGTCTTGATCTCCTGGCCTCAAGCAATCTCCTGCCTGGCCTTTTACTTAGTCTTTAGTTCTATTCACACCTTTGATAGATTGCATGAGGCCCACACACATTAGGAAAGGCAATCTGCTTCATTCAGTCTACCCCTTCAAATGTTATTGTCATTCAGAAACATTCTCATAGACATACCCAGAAATTGTGTTTAACCAAATATCTGGGCACCATGTGATCCACTCAAGTTGACACATAAAATTAACCATCACGGATGGAAATATGGGAAATTTCGACATATCTCTGTGTGTGTATCCATATATAAATTGCACATAAGATATTCATCATGGATCATATGATAGACCATATCCTAGGCTCATATAACAAATCTCAACAAATTTCAAATGATTTAGATCATACATTATATGTTCTTTCACCACTATGGAATTGAGTGCTCAATAACAGAAAGATAAACAGAAAGTAGAAAAGCAACACACCTCAAATAACCCATGAGTCAAGGAAGAAATCACAGTGGGAAGTAGAAAATATTTTGTGCTGAAAGATAAAGAAAACGCAATAAACCAAACTTGTGGTTTGAGGAATACTAATAGCTTTAAATACATATATCAGAAAAGAAGAAGATTGAAAATCACTGATTTAAGCCTCCAACTCAAGAAATTAGAATAACAGTAAATAAACCCAAGTATAAAAGAAGGAAATAATATTATAGCAGAAGTCAATGAAATACATTATGGAAAGTCAATAAAATTGCTTCTTAGAAAAATTTAATAAAATTAATAAACCCCTGGCTACACTGAAATCAAGGAAGGAAAAACAAAAAAATACAACTTATCAGTGTAAAGCATAGAAAAGGAGAAATCACACAGATCTTAGGGATATTTCAAAGATAATAAAAGGACACTGAAAAACTTCATGCATAAAGTGAATTCTCCCTAACATTCAAGAAAAAACTAAACCAATCTTATCCAACCTCTTCAAGAAAGAAAATAAAAAGAGGGAATATGTTCCAACTCATTTTATGAGGCCATCTGAATGTTGATTTTCAAACCTACAAGTACATTATAAAAAAAGGAAACCATAGGCCAATATATTTCATGAACATAGAAGAAAACCTTGGTAAATCAAATGCAAGCATGTGTAAAACAGGTAATATATCCTGACCAAGGACAGTTTATTCCCGGAACAAAAAGCTAGTTTAACGTTTGAAAGTCAATGTAATTAACTACATTAACAAAACAAAATGAGGAAAACCAATTGGCAAAATGCAAATAAACTTAGAAATAGACAGCTAATAATAATAAATGAATTTATCAAGGACACTATATGAAAATCAATTGTATTAATAAATGATAGCAACAAAAAAGTAGAAAATATAATTAAAATATTTGCCATAATATCGAACATAAAATACCTATACATAAATCTAATGAGGATGTATGAGACCTTTATACTGAAAACTGCAAAATATTAATGAAAAAATGTTTGAAGGACTTAAGCAGATAGGGTGTATCCTGTTCATTGATCAGAAAACTCCATGTTGTTAGGATGTCAATTCTCCCACAATTGGCCTATAGATTCAATGTAATTTCAATTAAAATCCCATTGGTTTTTCTTTTGTGGGGGGGGATGGAAGATAGAAATTGACAAACTGATTCTAAAATTAAGACTGTGCAGTACTTGTGCTAGAATACACAAATAGGCCAATACAACAGAAAGAAGAGTCCAGAAACAGGCCCACAAATCTCCCACAGTTTATTGGGGTAGGAGAAAACTCCACTGCATCAGTGGGAAAAGGTACGTGGTGCCAGGTCAAGTTGACAGCCATTCAGAAAACAAAAAGAAGAACAAGAAACCTTGATCCCTTACTTAAGAAAGCTGAAGCAATGACGTTTCTAAAAGATATGTAAGAGAATATCTTCATGAGCTTAGAAGAGGCAAATATTTCTTAAATATGAGCCAAAACCATTATTTAAAAAGTAAAATAATAGAATAATTGTACATCTTTTTTTTTTTTTTTTTTTGCGACAGTCTCACTCTGGCACCAGGGCTGGAGTGTCGTGGCGTCAGCCTAGCTCACTGCAACCTCAAACTCCTGGGCTCAAGCGATCCTCCTGCCTCAGCCTCCCAAGCAACTGGGACTACAGGTGCACACCACCGTGCCTGGCTAACTTTTTCTATTTTTAGTAGACACAGGGTCTCACTCTTGTTCAGGCTGGTCGAACTCCTGACCTCAAGCGATACTCGCATCTCCACCTCTCAGAGTGCTAGCACTACAGGTGTGAGCCACTGCACCCGGCCAAATAATTATGCATCATTAACAGAACATTTATTCATGAAAGACACAACCAGTGAAAAAGAAAACCACAGAATAGGAAGAGGATACTTGCAGTGTTTGTATCTAACAGAGGACTCAGATCGAGCATATATAAAAAAATTATATAAATTAATAAGAAGACACAAACGACCTGATAAAATGATAGATAAAAGACTTGAACTCCACCAAAAATAATATTAAAATTCAAAATAAACACAAACAGTGCTCAATATCATTAGTCAACAGAGAATTACAAAGTACAATGAGATAACATTTCAAATTCAACAGAAGGGCTAAAGTAAAAAGACTGAAAATACCAAGTGTTTGGCAATAATGTGGAATAAGCGAAGCTCTCTTACATCACCTCTAATAACGTCAGAGTGTACAACCGCTTTGGAAAAATATTTGCCAGTATTTTATAAAACTAAATATGCACATATACCCGATAACCAGAAATTCCACTCCTAAGGATGAGTGCATATGTCCTACGAAAGACATGTAAAATGGTAATAGACATATAAAATGGTATTCATAACAACTTCATTCACAGTAGCCAAAGACCAGAAACAAATCAAATGTCTATCAATATTAGAATGAAAGTAAAGCTTGTAGTCATGCAATAGAGTCCTACAGCGAAACGAAAGATGATGAATGACTACTACATGCAACAACGTTAATGAATCTTCCAGACGAGATACTGAGTGAGACCATCAGAAACAAGAATACGTAATGTATTACTCCATTTATATGAAGTTCAAAATAGAGAAGACTTATCTAGGGTGCTAGACGTCAGAATGACAGTTATATCTGAGGGGAGGGGGATTCTGATTGGGAAGAATAATTAAATAAGCAATTGAAGATATTAAATAATACCATGAGCATGAAAATCACTCAGAAAACAGAGGAACAAATAACAAGTGAAAAAAAGAACTGACATAATTAGATTAAGAACTTGAGAAAAGGCAAAGCAGTTCAGAAAGAAAGATTAAATTACTAGATGCCCAAAGGAGAACAGGATGACCAAAAAGTACAATAAGGAACATAACAGATAGAAATGACAAAAGCCAAGAAAACGGGGAAGCAGAGAGAAAAGGATATAAATGTTATCTAACACACATGGAATCAGAAGAAAAATCTAACAAGAAGATTAGATTTCTCAAGAAGAAAAATCAAATAATAGATTAGGGCTAATATGTAAAACTATAATCAAGAAAACTTTTCTGGACAAAAAAAAGAAATTCTGAATCTACAAATTGAAAGGGTATATCGCACATATATGAAACATAGACTGCAAGACATATCCTAACAAATTATTATAATTTATAAGGAAAAAAGTCTTCCGGACTGCCAGGAAAAATAAGCAAAACACTTACAAAGGGAGGAAAATGAAGTTGGCATGAGAATTCTTGACAGCAACATTTACTTTTAAGAACATAATGGAGGAGCAGTTACAAGAAAACAAGGAAAGAAAGTGCAAAGTGGGGCTTTTATAACCCAGCATGCTTCCTTCACACATCCAAGCTACAGAGAAACAATTTTGAACAGGACAAAATCTCCAGGGATATGGACCCATGAGATCTTTTTGAGGAATCTGATACCTGGGAAAACTGGTAAAAAGAGATTAGTAGTGAGCATTTAATATATTTAATTGAAGATCTAAGGCTAATACAAAGGTGAGATAAGGGCAAAAGGATGATATGTAAACATTATATTCTTTGACAGAGTTAGAAATGCACAACTTTAAAAAGAAAGGAGAAAGAAGGGGAAAAGCATAATTAGCTCATTGATTTGCTTACAAGTGAGAGTTGAAAAACAGATGACATCATTTCAAGCTCAAATAAAAAAGCAGAAGCCTAAATATATTTAGACACGCAAAGTGAAAGCAAATAAAGATGATATGTATTAATAATTAAATTTGACCTGCAGAAAGGAGAGGAAGAAAGAAGAGTTTACAAAACTAATTCTATTATTGCTTATAGTGGGGATCCAGTTAATATTTTTCTAAGGGAAATAGGAAACAATGAGTATTATGAAAAGATAACCACTAGGACAAAAATTCAAACATTTCCAATTATTGAAAACAAAAACAGAACTAACAAAAAATCTAGGACAACAGAATTCATGGCAAAAGTTACTTGTAACTCTTTTAAAAAAAAATGTTTTAAATTTGCCAGAATTGAGTATAAACATGTAGTGAGTACTTACAACTTTCTGTTGCCTTGGTATCCGTTTTTAAATATAAATTTAACTTTCCCATACCAGAGGCGGGGCTCAGTCACCCTTGGCACCGTTTCAGTGCCGCACCCCTCTGCAACAGCGCAGCCGACGGCATCTTTCCTGCCAGCAGCCTCCCTTCAAACTGACCATTCAGACATTTGCCTGCAACCTTGAAGTGACAACTTCTCAGTCACAGGTGACCTCCTAGAACTGGTGCCTGCTTGCTTTAAACCCACCGGTTAAGGCTCCCCACGGGAAACCTGTTTGGATAACACCGTGAACCCTGTAAAGGCCTTGGCCCACAGGTCCCTTTCTCTCTCTCTCTCTCCGTTTGTGTCCCTGACCTTTCCGTGTGTGGCCCCGGGGCATGCCCTGTGCCCTGCAGGGTCTGTAAGTATTAAAAACTCTTACATTTTCACATGTGGTTGTGTCATTGAAGCAGTGCTGGAAATCTGACTCCTGCGGGTGAGGCCACCCCAAAGGGACCCGTGCAGGTGGATCCCACGCTGGTGCGCTTCTCAGCTGCTGAAGATAGTGTTAGCTGCGACATTGATAGTTTTATTCAAAACAATTGGCCTGCTGGGCAGGACTGCAGTGGCGGCTTGGACACAATCCCAATGTTTGTCCACTGCCAATGGTTTGCTAACTTTCTGTGTCAGATGGCCCAGCAAGTCTGCGACGGCACTAGGACCGGCTGGCGCCCGGCGACACTGACTACTGCTGTTGTCAGGCGTTGCCTTGGAGATTCCCCTTTAATTGTGGTGGCTGACGGTGGCTCTTTGAGCGGCTGAGCTCCCCCGCAGCTGCAGGGCAGGTTACTGGAGCCCCTAAGCAAGAAGCCACCTTTGGAGGATGTGCTGCCCCTGGAGCTAGGGATGCTGTTCTGGCAACCCGGGGCCTCGCTAGTGATCCGGACTGCCTTGGCTGTGAATGGCCAAGTGCCCGTGTCCAGCCAGAGTGAGCTGGCCAAGACGCGGGAGCTCTGCCTCCAGCTGGCAGGTGACAGAGACACGGGCTAGCCAGCTCTTTAGTAATAGTCCGGGAGAGTGTGAAAAAATAAAAAATAAAAAATTAGCCATTCTAAAGATTTTATTTAAAAGAAAAAAAAAAAGGAAAAATGGGGGACTGATTATCTTACTGTAGATTGAGCCTTTCTAGAGAGAGCCCACCGCCTAGAGACACTGTGTCCTTCTCTCCTCCCTCTTCTCCTCTTATCAACCAGAGACAGAAACTAAGAACATTTTCTTCAGGGGGCCAAAAGCCTAAAACAAAAAAGAAAGAAAGAAAACAGAGAGAGACTACCATTTTAGGTGACTACAAATCCAAGTGAAAAAAAGGAATTTCAAACTTTAAGTACCGAGCAAACACCATGTCTAGCGAACATGATGCCAGCCCTGGGTCACTTACTGATTTATGACCAAACCCTACATACAGGAGAAAATACAAAGTAATTAAATAAATTTTATTTATAATATTTTAATAGCAATATATAATAAATAGATAAATGGTATATATGACATATTTTCCATAATTTGATACAGTTAGAAATTCAAAATTCATATACTAATTTATATACTAAAGAATTTATATAACAAAAAGATGAAAAGGGGCACTGATTAGTGTTTGTACTTCTACAACATAGGTCTTAATTTAACTTCACAATTTGTTAAAATGCACTAATTGACAAAAATCTATGGATTTAATATTGGGGCTCAAATTATAATTATACCTGGGATCCCATTAAATTGAAACACTCTGTTCCTATAATCCTGAGAAGGTGACTGAATATTAAATTTTAAAAATGAGCATGTCTCACTTTAAATCATAGCCTTGCCTAAATTTTCCATAGTCATATACCCACCCATTGCTGTAAAATTTTCTATATTGGGCATAGGTGCTTTGACATAATACATAAAAATTAAAATTAAAGCAAGTCTTTGGCACTTACAAATTGGCTTGATAAAATGAAACCCATGAATCTCCAGTTAAAATAGTTAATATGGTCCAATGTAAGTTGAAATGGAGCCCACAATGATTAAAACTAATGATATAAACCTAAGGGATGGGAATACACGTGCTCATATTCTATTCTGATTTTTTTCTGTATGTTTGAAAAATGTATTTATTTCCTCTCCCCCATTCTGTCTATTCTCTCTTTTTGAAACAAATAAACCTTAATGTCAGTTAGAAATATTTTCAACTACATGTAATGGAAAAGCCAGCTACAGTGGCTTACATAAATTGAGTTTGATTTTTTTCACATAGCAACAAGTCCTGAGGGAAACACATGTCAGCGCAAAGTCTATGTGATGCTCTTGGTCTTTTTCTCATCACCATAACATGGTGGCAAGGAGGAGGGAGCATTTTGACCAGCCTGGTCAGAGGGAAATCCTCCACCCCAAAGCCCATGTTCCTGCCAGCGCCCACCGGGAGAGCATTTTGACCAGCCTGGCCAGAGGGAAATCCTCCACCCCAAAGCCCATGTTCCTGCTAGCGCCCCACCGGCAGAAGAGCAGCCTGGGGCCTGGGCTAAATTCTGAAGGCAGTTAGGCCACGAGGGCTGCAGTCCTGCGGCAATTCCCGTGGCTGTGCTGGCTCAGAGCCAGTGGACTTCGGGTGGCCATGACCCAGTGAGACACCAGCAGCTGCAGCCACGCCAGTGCCTGTGTCACCCCTTCCCCAAGCACAGGCATGGTGGCTCAGGGAGAGTCTTCTTCCACTTGAGGAAAGGAAAGGGAAGCGCTCAGAGGACTTTCTTTGTTTTGCAACTTGGGTACCAGCTCAGCCACAGTAAAATAAAGTTCCAAGCAGACTCCTGAGGCCTCAGTTCCTGGATGGCATTTCTGGACCCACCCTGGGCCAGAAAGAAACGTGCTGCCCTGACCGCAAGGACCCAGTCCTAGCAGGATTCACCACTTGCTGACTAAAGAGCCCTTGGCCTTTGAATAAACATCAGAGGTAGCCAGACAACTGTCACTACTAGCTTTGGGTGAGATTGGGCTGGCTATAGGTGTGACCAGGCACTCGTGGCTCTAGGTGTGACCAGGCACTGGTGGCCACATCACTTCTTCCGCAACTCCAGCAGCCCAGCACAGAGCGTGAGGAAAGAGAGTGAGAGACTTTGCCTGGTAATCCAGGGAATTCTCTTGTATCTTACCCAGGCTCACCAAGTTGGTACCACCAGGAATCTGCAAGAGTCACAGCATTACTGGGCTTGAGGCAACCCCAGTGCTGATATGGCTGCAGTGACCAGAGACTTAGATCACAAAATTCAATTCCATTTGAGTATCTGGAAAGTCTTTATAAGAAGGACAGGTTCAAACAAGCCCAGATTGTGAAGATTAAAATAAATACCTAACTCTTCAGTGCCCAGACATCAATGAACATTTATAAGTATCAAGAACATCCAGGAAGACATGACCTCACCAAATGAACTAAATAAGGTACCAGTGAGCAATCCTGGAGCTATGGAGATAGGTGACCTTGCAGGCAAAGAATTCAAAATAGCTGTCCTGAAGAAGCTCTATCAACTTCAAGACCACACAGAGAAGGAATTCAGAAGCATATCACAGAAATTTAACAGAGATTGAAATAATAAAAAAGATCAAACAAAAATTCCAGAGCTTAAGAATTGCGTTGACAAACTGAAAAATGCATCAGAGTCTCTCAATAGCAGAATTGACCATGCAGAAGAGAGAATTAATGAGCTTGAAGACAGGCTATTTGAAAATATACAATCAGGAGAGAGAGAGAGAGAGAGAGAGAGAGAGAGAAAGGATAAACAAGAATGATGCACACCTCCAAGATCTAGGAAACAGTCTCCAAAGAGCAAATTTAGGAGTTATTGGCCTTAAGAATAGGTAGAAAGAGATTGGGGTAGAAAGTTTATTCAAAGAAATAATAAAAGAGAACTTTCCAAACCTAGAGTAAGATATCAATATTCAGGTACAGGAAGGTCACAGAACACCAACATATTTAACCCAAACAAAGCTACCTCAAGGCATTTAATAATCAACCACTCAAATGTCACAGATAAAGAAAAGGTCCTAAAAGAAGCAATGAAAAAAAAAAATAACATATAAAGGAGCTCCAATATATCTGGCAGCAGACTTCCAGTGGAAACATTATAGGCCAGGAGAGAGTGGCAGGACATATTCAAAGTGCTAAAGGAAAAAAATCCTTAACCCTTGAATATTACATACTGAAAAAATGTCCTTCAAACATGAAGAAATAAAGACTTTCCTGGACAAACAAAAGCTGAGGGATTTCATCAACACCAGACCTGTGCTACAAGAAATGCCAAAATGGAGTTCTTCAACCTGATAGAAAAGGATGTTAATGAAAAATAACAAATCCTCTGAAGGTGCACTACTCACTGGTAACAGTAAAGACACATATACAGAATACTCTATTGCTATAATTGCAGTGTATAAACCATTTATGTCTTGAGTAGGAAGACTAAAGACAAACCTATCAAAAATAACAACAACTGTTTGAGAGATAGATAATATAAGAGGATATGAATGGAAACAACAAAAAGTTAAAAAGCGGGAAGGGATGAAATTAAAGGGCAGTATTTCTGTTAGATTTCTCTTTGCTTATTTATTTGTTTATAAGCAGAATTGTCATATGTTTAAAATAATTGGTTATAAAATGTTTCTTGGAAGCCTCATGGTAACCTCAAATCACAAAACCAATAGATACACAAAAAAATAGAAAAACAAGAAATTAAAACATACTACCAGAGAAAATCACTTTTAACAAAGGAAGATGGGAAGGCAGTAAGAAAAAAAGAGAGGACCACAAACTAACCAGAAATCAAATAACAACATGGCAGTAGTAAGTCCTTACCTATCAATAATAACATTGAATGTGAATGGACTAAACTGTCCAGTCAAAAGACATAGAGTGGCTACATGGATTAAAAAGACAAGAGCTAACTACATGTTGTCTGCAAAAAATACACTTCACCTATAAAGGCACACAAGACTAAAAATAAAGGGATGAAAAAAGACATTCCATGCAAATGGAAATCAAAAAAGAGTAGGAGTAGCTATACTTCTATGTGATAAAACAGATTTCAAGACAAAAACAGTAAAAAGAGACAAAGAAGGTCATTATATAATGATAAAGGGTCAATTCAGCAAGAGGATATAACAATTCTAAATACATATGCACCCAACACTGGAACATGCAGATATATAAAGCAAATATCAGAGCCAAAGAGAGAGATAGACCCCAACACAATGATAATTGGAGATTTCAACAACCCACTTTCAGCATTGGACAGATCATCCAGACAGAAAATCAGAAACATTAGACTTAATCTGCAGTATAGACCAAATAGATATTAATATTTACAGAACATTTCATCCAACAGCTGCAGAATTCACATTCTTCTCCTAAGCTTGTGGATCATTTTCAAGGATAGACCATATGTTAGGCCACAAAACAAGTATCAAAAAATTAAAATCATACCAAGTATTTTCTCTGACAATAATGGAATAAAACTAGAAATCAATAACAAGAAGGATATTGGAAACTATACAAACACATGGAAATTAAACAATATGCTCCTGAATGACCAGTGGGCCAGTGAAGAGATTAAGAAGAAAATTAAAAAGTTTCTTGAAACAAATGAAAATGAAAACACAACATATCAAAACCTATGGGATACAGCAAAAGCAGCAATAAGAGAAAAGTTTATAGCAATAAGTGTCTGCATCAAAAAAGTAGAAAAGCTTCCAACAAACAACCTAGCAATGCATCTCAAAGAAGTACAAAAATAAGAGCTAAGCAAACCTAAAATTAGTAGAAGAAAAGAAATAATAAAGATCTGAGCAGAAATAAATGAAATTGAAACAAAAATACAAAAGGTCAATGAAACAAAAAGTTGTTTTTTTTTTAAGATAAACAAAATAGATACACCTTTAGCCAGACTAAGAAAAAAAGGAGAAGACTGAAATAAATAAATAAAATCAGAGGTGAAAAAGGAGACATTATAGTTGATACTGCAGAAATTCAAGGGATCATTAGAGACTAATATGAGCAACTCTATCCCAATAAATCGGAAAACCCTGGAAGAAATGAACAAATTCCTAGACATTTATAACCTACCAAGATTGAACCAGGAAGAAATCCAAAACATGAATAAACGGATAACAAGTAACAAGATAGAAGCAGTAATAAAAAGTTTCCCATCAAAAAAAAGCCCAGGGAAGGGGGGGCAAAGGCAATATACGTAACCTAAACATCTGTACCCCCATAATATGCTGAAATTAAAAAAAAAAAAGCCCAGGACCTTATGGCTTCACTGCTGAATTCTACCAAGCATTCAAGAAAGAACTAATACCAATCCTACTTAACTATGCCAAAAAATTGAGGAGGAAGGGATACTCCCAAACTCATTCTACAAGAGCTGTATCACCCAGATATCAAAACCAGATAAAGACAGAACAAAGAAAGAAAACTATAGGCCAATATCTCTGACGAACATAAATGCAAAAATCCTCAACAAAATACTGGCAAACCGAATTCAACGACACGTTAAAGAGATTATTCACAATGATCAGGTGGGATTCATCTCAGGGATTTAAGGATGGTTTAACACATGCAAATCAATCAATATGATACATTATATCGAGAGAATGAAGGACAAAAATCATAAGATCATTTCAATTGATGTTGAAAAAGCATTTGATAAAATTCAGCATTCCTTCCTGGTAAAAACTCTCAACAACAGCAACAAAAAAAACTGGGTCTAGAAGAAACTTACCTCAACACAATAAAAGGCACATATAACAGATCCACAGCTTGTATCATACTGAATGGGGAAAAAGTGAAAGCCTTTCCTCTAAGATCTGGAACAAGACAAGGATGCACATAGTACTGGAAGTTCTAGCTAGTTCCAGATAAGAGAAAGAAATAAAGGGCATCCAAACTGGAATGGAAAAAGTCAAATTATCCTTGTTTGCAGATGATATGATCTTATCTCTAGAGAAACCTAAAGACTCCAACCAAAAACTATAAGAACTGATAAACAAATTCAGTAAAGTTGCAAGATACAAAATCGACTTACAAATCAGTAGCATTTTTATTTTTTTTTTTTTGAGACAGAATCTCAGTCTGTTACCTGGGCTAGAGTGCCATGGCATCAGCCTAGCTCACAGCAACCTCAAACTCCTGGGCTCAAGCAATCCTACTACCTCAGCCTCCCGAGTAGCTGGGAATACAGACATGCGCCACCATGCCCAACAAATTTTTCTATATATATTTTTAGTCGTCCAGCTAATTTCTTTCTACTTTTTTAGTAGAGACGGGGTCTTGCTCTTGCTCAGGCTGGTCTCGAATTCCTGAGCTCAAATGATCTGCCCGCCTCGGCCTCCCAGAGTGCTATGATTATAGGCATAAGCCACTGTGCCTGGCCCTAAAAGTCAGTAACATTTCTATATGCCAACAGTAAACAATCCAAAAAAGAAACCAAGAATGTAATCCCATTTACAATAGCTACAAATAAAATAAAATACTTGGGAATAAACTTAACCAAAGAAGTGAAAGGTCTCTATAATAAAAACTATAAAACACTGATGAAAGAAGTTGAAGAGGACACAAAAAATGGAAAGATATTCTATGCTCATGGATTGGAAGAATCAATATTGTTAAAAGGTACATACTACCCAAAGCAATCCTTTATTTCTTTCTCTTATCTGATTGAACTAGCTAGAACTTCCAGTATTATGTTGAATAACAGTGGTAAAAGTGGGCGTCCTTATGTTGTTCCAGATCTCAGAGGAAATGGTTTCACTTTTTCCCCATTCAGTATGATACAAGCTGTGGGTCTGTCATACGTGGCTTTTATTGTGTTGAGGTAAGTTCCTTCTATGCCCAGTTTTTTTTCAGAGTTTTTACCATGAAAGGATCCTGGATTTTATCAAATGCTTTTTCAGTATCAATTGAAATGATCTTATGATTTTTGTCCTTCATTTTGTCGATTCAATGTAATCCCCATCAAAATATCAATGATATTTTTCACAGAAATAGAAAAAATAATACTAAAATTTATATGGAACCACAAGACCCAAAATAGCCAAGGTATCCTGACGAAAAGAACAAAACTGGAGGAATCACATTATTTGACTTCAAATTATACTACAGAGCTGTAGTGACCAAAACAGCATGATACTGGCATAAAAAATAGACACATAGGCCAGGCACGGTGGCTCACGCCTGTAATCCTAGCACTCTGTGAGGCCGAGGCAGGCAGATCGTTTGAGCTCAGGAGTTCGAGACCAGCCTGAAAGAGTGAGACCCCGTCTCTACTAAAAATAGAAAGAAATTAGCTGGACAACTAAAAATATATATTATAAAATTAGCTGAACATGGTGGCGCATGCCTGTAGTCCCAGCTACTCGGGAGGCTGAAGCAGGAGGATTGCTTGAGCCCAGGAGTCTGAGGTTGCTGTGAACTAGGCTGATGCCACGGCACTCTAGCCCAGGCAACAGAGTGAGACTCTGTCTCAAAAAAAAAAAAAAAAA
>CAUYSK010010163.1:0-20422 GCA_963575035.1 Avahi laniger | reverse complement strand
TTAGGGTTAGGTTTAGTGTTATTGTTAGGGTTAAGGTTAGGGTTATTGTTAGCATTAGTGTTAAATTTAGCTTTTACGATTAGGTTAGGTTTATGGTTAGGGATAGGTTAAGTTTTGCGTTAGGGTTAGTGTTATGGTTATGTTAAGGTTAAGAATTTGTACTAGGGTTAGAATTAGGGTTAAGATTAGAGTTAGGGTTAGGATTAGCGTTTGAGTTTGGGTTAGGTTTAGGTTTAGGTTAAAGTTTAGAGTTTCGATGATGGTTAGGGTTAGGGTTGGGGTAGGGTCAGGGTTAGGGTTATAGTAAAGTTTAGAGTTAGGATTAGGATTAGGATTAGGTTTAGGGTTCGGGTTAGAGTTAGGATTAGAGTTAGGGTTATTGTTAGGTTGAGTGTTAGGGTTAGGGTTAGAGTTAGATTAAGGTTTAGAGTTAGGTTTAGGGTTAGGTGTAGCATTATGGTTATATTTCT
This sequence comes from Avahi laniger, assembly GCA_963575035.1. Lineage (NCBI taxonomy): Eukaryota > Metazoa > Chordata > Mammalia > Primates > Indriidae > Avahi > Avahi laniger. The sequence goes on along the minus strand of CAUYSK010010163.1, from coordinate 19,952 downwards.
GGTAGGGTTTAGGCTTACGGTTAGCTTTTAGGATTAGGAATAGTGTTTAGGATTTAGGGTTAGTGTTACGGTTAGGTTAAGGTTTAGAGAAAGGATTAGGGTTAGGGTTAGTATTAGGGTTAGAGTTATTTTTATGGTTAGGTTAGAGTTAGGGTTATGGTTAGGTTTATGGTTAGGGTTAGTGTTATGGTTATGTTAAGGTTAATAATTTGTATTAGGGTTAGAATTAGGCTTAAGATTAGGGTTAGGGTTAGGGTTATGATATAGTTAGGGTTAGGATTAGGGTTAGCATTAGGGTTAGGGTTAGGTTTAAGGATTAGGGTTAGAGTTAGGGTTAGGGTTAGGGTTAGGGTACGGGTTCGATTAGCATTAGGGTTAGGGTTATGGTTTGTTTTAAGTTTAGAGTCAGGATTAGATTTAGGGTTAGGGTTAGGTAGGATCATGGTTAGGGTTAGGTTACAGTTTAGAGATATGATTAGGGTTAGGGTCAGGTTTAGGTTTAGTGTTAGGGTTAGGGTTACGGTTAAGGTTAGGGTTAGGGTTATGTTAGGGTTAAGGTTAGGTTAAGGTTTAGAGTTATGTTTAGAGTTAGGGTTAGTGTTAGGTTTGTGGGTAGTGTTTGAGTTCAGTGTTAGTGTTTGCATTAGAGTTAGCATTAGTGTTAGGGCTTTGGGTTCCCATCAGGGTTAGGGTTACATTAAGATATACATTTAGGATTAGGGTTAGGGTTAGGTTTTGAGTTAGTGTTGGTGTTAGGGTTAGGGTTATTGTTAGTTTTAGTGTTAGTTTAGGATTAGATTTATGGTTAGGTTAAGGTTTAGAGTTAGTACTAGGGTTAGAATTAGGGTTAAGATTAGAGTTAGGGTTAGGATTAGCATTAGAGTTTGGGTTAGGCTTAGGTTTACGTTAAAATTTAGAGTTTCAATTATGGTTAGGTTTAGGGTTAGGGCAGGGTCAGGGTTAGAATTATAGTAAAGTTTAGAGTTAGGATTAGGATTAGGATTAGGGTTAGGGTTCGGGTTAGAGTTAGGGTTAGGGTTAGGGTCACTGTTAGGTTGAGTCTTAGGGTTAGGGTTAGAGTTAGTTTAAGGTTTAGAGTTAGGTTTATGGTTGGGATGGCATTAAGGTTATATTTCTGGTAGGGTTTAGGGTTACGATTAATATTAGAGTTAGTGTTAGGGTTAGGGTTTAGCATTAGCATTAGGCTTAGGGTTAGGATAAGGTTTACAGGTAGGATTAGGGTTAGTGTTAGGGTTATGGTTAGGGTAAGTTTAAGTGTTAGGGTTAGGGATAGGGTTATTGTTAGGCTTAGTGTTAGGTTTGAATAAGACCCGACATTCCGACGGTGCGTTGGGACGGAGAAGGTTCTCGTGTCGGCGGCATCGGCCACCAGGAAGACCGACCCTAAAGCGTAGTTTCTCCCTGCAGGGGCCCTGAGGGCAACAGGAGACTTGGGGGAAAGCCGAGCCTGCCTAGAACCGCACGCACAGGCCCCCTTTTTGACGACTGACACAGTGGTTACGCTTTTCTTAAACTGACTTTCGAAAAGGGTGAGGGTTCCCTGAAGACCCAGGGATACTGGGAGTGCATTTTCGAAGGAGTTCCCTGCATTGGCTCCTGACTATAAGAGCACCTGACACCTCTTTATTTCCTGAACTTCTTCAGCCCCATACACGACCATCAGGCCTGTTTCCAGGAGCCTTGGTTCCTCTTACGTCTTCTGGCAGTGTGGTAACAGGTGTCTCCACTTGGGCTCTCTCCGCGTGAGCCTGCAGACCACACCAGTGTGGTTTCCGGTAGGAAAACTTTTCAATGCCCGACGTTTTTACAAATACGTTGGCCTTTGGGAGCAGAGGCTTTTGGAGCCAGTGGGCTCGGCCCCCTCCAAGACCGACCGACCGAGAGGGGCAGGCACACTCTCCAGGGGCCCTGAGGGCCGAAGGGACTTCGGGGGAAGCAGAGCAGACCTAGGACCGCGTGCAGGGGCACCCTTCTGGAGGCCTGGGCAAGACTCGGGGTTCTTGTCAGAAGACCAAAGGATGACCCCAGCAAATGCCCTCATCACCCCGCAACCTCGGCGAAGCGGAACAATGCCACCGCCCACATCTCGACCTACACGGGACCTAGTCCCTCTTCTTCCCCAACCCCTGCCCAATCCCTTCAGGGCAATCAGTGGCAGGCAATTTATCATTCCAGGCCCGCTTCTGTCCCACACTTCCCCAGGTAAAGGCCAAGCCTGTATTTCCCACAGTCCTCCCCCCACCTCAAGGAAATAACCAAAGGAAGGTGGACGCCAGGTGAAACAGCGTCTGCCTCAGAAGGCAAAGGCCAGGTGAGGTATGCTGCTCTCAGCCCATGAGACTCAGGGGCCCGACAGTTCGGGAGCTGACGCCGGGTCCTCCTACTGCGGGACTCAGGCCTCCACGAGGAAGGACCCCTGGGTACCGGGGTGCCCACGGGCTCACGGGCAGTCCAGCCTTCCAGGTCACAGGCACGACGACTTTGGACTGTGGGTGAGACTCACGTACACAGCCTGCAGGCGGGTGAGAGGCGGCCAAGGGCCACCTGGCCATGGATCCGGCATTGGCCCCCCGGGACGTTGCTGCGGAGGCTTCCTGAGACCTCTGGGCCCTCCTCCCATTCACCTGGGAAGCGCGGAGAATCCCCTGGCTGCCATCCAGGAGAGGGCAGGCCAAAGCCCGTCAGGGACGAGCCTGGCCTGGCCTGCCCACGGAGGGCTGTAGCCTCGGGGACGCTCCGCTTGGCAAAGGCGGCTGTGACGGTGACGGCGTCTGGAGCCTGCGCGATCGCATGTTTGGCCCACGCGCCGGACAAAGCTGTCAGGCGGCCCCTTTAAGAGTCTCTGGCGGCTTGGGTGGCTCGACCTGGCGGTGGAAATGGGATGATCGGGGACACGCCACGGGGACGGAGGTAGCAGTGGCGGCGACCGAGGAAGAGATTGCACTGGCTGGGGTGTCGGCGTTGGCGGAAGGAGGACAGGCGGGACCGGGACCAGAAGTGAGCGGCGCAGATCTCCCGGTCTTGTTCTCAGGAAGCCTTTGAACAGAGGTCGCGGCGGGTCCCCGGCTCCCAGCGGAGGGCCCTATTCGGGCAGAGAGGCGAACGTTCCCATCCCTCCTACGGAGATTGGGGCTGACATGAAACACTGGGGACAGGAGTCCTGCCACGGCGGTGAGGATGAAGTCTGGTGAGCGGGGATGACGCCTGTGGGGCACAGGGAGTCAGTGAGCTGAGGGCCCGAGAGAAGGTGCCAGTTCACCGACATAGGTGTCCCGTGCCTCCACGGGATCCGCTCCAGCCCCGTACTGCTCCAGTATTAATCGCCAGGGGCTGCTGCCGGTCCTGTTCTGATCGCAAGTCCCAGGGAGAGCGAAGGCGACCAGAGGGCTGCCTGTCTAAGACCCGACATGCCGGCGGTGCGTTGGGACGGAGAGGGTTCTCGTGTCAGCGGCATCGGTCCCCAGGAAGACTGACTCTAAAGCGTAGCTTTTCTCGCCGGGGGCCCTGAGGGCAACAGGAGACTTGGGGGAAAGCCGAGCCTGCCTAGAACCGCATCCACAGGCCCCCTTTTAGGCCACTGACACAGTTGTTACGCTTTTCTTCAGCTGACTTTCCAAAAGGGTGAGGGTCCTCAGAAGACCCAGTGATACTGGGGTGCACTTTCAAAGGAGTTCCCTGCATTGGCTCCCGGCTCTAAGGGAACCTGACACCTCTTTATTTCCTGAACTTCTCCAGCCCAATATACGAAAGTCAGCACTGTTTCCAGGAGTGTTGGGTCCCCTTACGTCTTCTGGCAGTGTGGGAACAGGTGTCTCCACTTGCTTTCTCTCCACGTGAACCTGTAGACCACACCAGTGTGGTTGCTGGTAGGAAAATTTTTCAATGCCAGACGTTTTTACAAGTACGTTAGCCTTTGGTAGCAGAGGCTTTAGGGGCGAGTGGACTCGGTCCCCTCCAAGACCGACTGAGAGGGCAGGCACACTCTCTAGGGGCCCTGAGGGCCTAAGGGAATTCGGGGGAAGGAGAGCCAACCTAGGACCGAGTGCAAGGGCCCCCTTCTGGAGTCCTGGGCAAGACTCGGGGTTCTTGTTCTTGTCAGAAGACCAAAGGATGACCCCAGCAAATGCCCTCATCACCCTCCAACCTAGGTGAAGCGGAACAATGCCACCGCCCCTGTCTGGACCCACACAAAACCTACTCCCTCCTCTTCCCCACCCCCTGCCCCACCCCTTCAGGCAAAACAGTGGCAGGCAATTTCTCCTTCCAGGCAGGCCTCTTTCCCGCACTTCCCCAGGTAAAGGCCAAGCTTGTATTTCCCCCAGCCCTCCCCCCAACTCAAGGAAATAACCAAAGGAAGGTGGATGCCAGATCAAACGGCGTCTGCCTCAGAAAGCAAAGGGCAGGCAAGGTGTGCTGCCGCTCAGCCCGTGAGACTCAGGGGACCCACCGGTCGGGCACCGACGCCAGGTCCTCCTACTGCGGGGCTTGGGGCTCAGCGAAGAAGGACCCCTAGGTTCCGGTGGGCCATGGGCTCACGGGCAGTCCAGCCTTCCAGGTCACAGGCACGACGACTTTGGACTGTGGGCGAGACTCACGTACACAGCCTGTAGGGGGGCGATAGTTGGCCAGGGGCCACCTGGCCGGGGATCCCACGTTGGCCCCCCTGGACGCCACCATGGAGGCTTCCTCAGCCTGCTGGGCCTCCTCCCCTTCACTTGGGAAGCACGGAGAATCCCCTGGCTGCCTTCTGGAGATGGCAGGCCAAAGCCCGACAGGGACGTGCCTGGCCTTGCCTGGATGTGCAGGGCTGTAGCCATGGGGACACGCCACTGGGCAAGGCCGGCTGTGACTCTTACAGCGTCTGGTGCATGCGTTGTCGTAAGGTCGGCCCGCGCGCCAGGCAGAGCTGTCAGGAGGCCCCTTTAAGAGGTTCTGGAGGCTTGGGTGGCCCGACCTGGCGGTCGGGATGGGACGATCGGGGACGCGCCACCGGGGCGGAGGCGGCGGCAGCGGGGATCGAGGACGAGATTGCACTGGCTGGTTTGTCCGGGTTGACGGAAGGAGGACTCGTGGCACCGGGACCAGGAGCGAGTGTAGCAGACTCCCGGTCTTGTTCTCAGGAAGTGTCCTGACCCACGGAACCAGTTATTCGTGGGTACCTGAGAGGAGGGAGTGGGAAATGGGAAAGGCAAGACACAAGAAATGGAGACAAGACAGGAGTCTGATCAAGTCTCGTTTATTGGCGGTAGAGCAGAGGCTTAAATAGGGCAGAAGGAGGAAGTAGTTAGGCGGTACTTTCCAAGGCGGGAGTTACCATGGAGATTCCGGTGGGCGGGCCGCCCAGGGGTTATGTCACACTGGGTGAATGGAAACTTACAAGCTCTTTTCGCGGGCTTTTGTAAATGTGCGGGCTTGGTTGGCCATTTTAGGTAATCAGGCAGATTCACATGGCTCGCGGCCATCTTGAACAAGCGGCTGCCGGGCCTCATGGCTCCCGACAGCCACTGACACTATTTACAGGCAAAGAAATCATACAGAGACTACACTGCTGTACAAATCCAGAATCTAATCAAAAATGCCCTACCCAACCACACTATGAATCCATACTCAGGAAAATGTCTTCTCTACAAAAGCAAATTTAAAAATTGGAAAAAGTGACTAATACATCAGATTTTCACATATTAATGTAAGGATACAAGAAAGATAAAAATACAAAGAACTGTGATACCGCCAAGAGAACATAATTGTCCAGAAATAGAAGCCAATCAAAAGTAAATATATGGAACCCTGAAAAAAGAATTCAAATCACTAATTCTACCGAAGATCAGTGAGACTTAAGAGAATGCTGAAAAATAATACAAAGAAGTCAGAAAAACAATTCAGAATATGAATGAGAATTTATAAAAGAAATAAAAAGCATTAAAAGAAATCAGAAACCTGGAACTTAAGAATTCATCCAATGAACTATAGGGTACATTTGAAAGCTTAAACAATAGACTAGATCAAGCAGAAAAAAGAATATCAGAACTTGAATACAGGTCTCTTGAAATAACCCAATCAGACAAAAATAAAGAAAAAAGAACAAAAAAAAATAAGAAGAGCCTTCATGATATTAATATATGGGAATCCATAAAGCAACCAAATATACAAATTATCAGTATCCCAGAAAGTAAAGGGAGAATAAAAGTGTTGAAAAACTTATTTAAGGATTTAATAGGTGGAAACTGATCAAACTAGCAAGATTTAGACATCCATATACAGGAGCCCCAGTGATTTTCAAACAGATACAATGCAATAAGTTTTCTCCATGGTAAGTTATAGTCAAAATGTCTAAAGTTAATGACAAAGAGAGCATTTTAAAAACAGCAAGGGAAAGGTGTCTAGTTACCTACAAAGGAAACTTCATCAAACTAACAACAGATTTCTCAGGAGAAATCTTGCAGGCCAGGAGAGAATGAAATGATACAAAGTGTTGAAAGAAAAAAGATTCTAGCCAAGAATACTATATCCAGAAAAATTATTCTTCATAAATAAAAGAGAAATAAAATCTTTACCAGATGAGCAAAAGCTGAATTCATTTCCACAGTACTGTCACTATAGAAAATGTTCAAGGGAGTTCTAAACCTGGGAGCAAAAGGACAAAATTTACCGTCATGAAAACATACACAAGTATACAACACAATGATAAAGCAAACACACAAGTCAGAGAGATAGTACTCAAATGGTCCCGTTACAGATAACCACCATACCATATTGACAAAAAAATAAGAAAAAAAAAAAAGGAACAAAGAGTATTTAAAAAATAAACAGAAAACAATGAACAATATAACAAGAACAAACCTCACATAGCAAAAATATCCTTTAATATAAATGGATAAAATTCTCCACTTAAAAGACAAGCTGACTAGATAAAAAAATTGAACCAACTAAATACTGCCTACAAGAAATGCACTTTAACTGTAAAGACACAGATAAACAGAAAGTAAAGGGATGGAAAAAGATATTCCATACAAACAGAAACCAAAGCAAGCAGGAATAGCTATACTTATATAAGATAAACAGATATTAAGCCAAAAACAGATTTAGAAAAAGATCATTATGTAATATAAAGGACCCAATCCAGCAAGAAAAAAGTACAATTCTAAATATATTTGCACTCAACATCGGAGCACCAATAATCATAAAGCAAATACTGCTAGATATAAAGACAGATAGACTCCAATACAACAACAGTAGAGGAGTTCAATACCCTATTGTCAGTGTTAGACAGATCATCTAGACAGAAAGTCAACAAAGAAATATTGGATTTAATCTGGACTTTGCAAATGGACCTAACAGACATTTACAGAACATTTTAACCACCAACTGCAGAATACACATTCTTCTCTTGAGCACATGAAACATTCTCTATGATGGACCATATGAGAGAACACAAAAGAAATATCAATAAATCAAAACAAAAAGTCAAAATCATATCAAGTATCTTCTCTGGCCACAGTGGAATAAAACCAGAAATCAATAACAAAGAGGACTTTGGAAACCATGCAAACAGATGAAAATTAAATCATGTACCCCTAAATGACCACTGATTAATGAGGAAATTAAGAAGGAAATTTAAAAATTTCTTGGAAACACAACATACCAAAACTTAGGGGGTACAGTAAAAGCAATACCAAGAGGGAAGTTTATAGCAATAAATGCCTACTTTAAAATAGTACATAAACTTCAAATAAACAACCTAATTATGCATATTAAAGAATTAGAAAATCAAGAACAAACCAAACCCAAGATTAGTAGAAGAAAATATATAATAAAGATCAGAGCATAAATAAATAAAATTAACCCCCCCAAAAAAACCTATGCAAAATATTAATGAAACAAAAAATTGGTTCTTTGAAAAGATAAACAAAATTGGCAAGCCTTTAGCCAGACTAAGAGAGAAAATCCAAAATAAATAGAAACAGAAATGAAAGGGACATTATTACTCATACTACAGAAATTCTAAGTACCAATTAGAAACTATATTTGCAACTATATGCAAATAAATTGAAAAACCTAAAAGAAATTTCTAGACATGTACAACCTACGAAAACTGAACCATGAAGAAATTCAAAACCTGAATAGACCAGTAACAAGGTACAAGATAGAAGTAGTAATAAAATGTTTTCCATCAAAGAAAATCTCAGGACTTTATGGCTTTATTGCTAAATAAACATTTAAAGAATACCAATTTTACTCAAACCATTCCAAAAAATCTGGAAGGAGGGAATACTTCCAAACTCTTTCTATGAAGCCACTGATATCCTCATACTCAAACCGGACAAAGACATACAAAAAAAGAAAACTACAGTCCAATATCTCCAATGAATAGATGCAAAAATTCTCAAAAAAATAATAGCAAATTGAATTCAACAACACATTAAAATGATCAGTCTTCATGATTAAGTAGAATTCATCCCAGGTTTGCAAGGATTATTCAACGTACCCAAATCAATAAATATAATGCATATTGGCAGAATGAAGAACAAAATCTAGAGAGTCATTTAAACTGCTGTCAAAAAAGCATTCAAAAAAATTCAAAATCCCTCATTCAAAATTCAATAAACTCTCAAAAAACTGGGTATAGGAGAACCATACCTCAACATGTTAAAAGCTGTATAAAATATATCTCTAGCTAGTATTATACTGAATGGGGAAAAACTGAAAGTCTTTCCTACAATATCTAGAAAAAGACAAGGATATTATTTCACCACTGTTATTTATCATATTATTTAAAGTTCTAATTAAAGCAATTAAGGAAGAGGAAGAAATGAGGGCATCTAAATTGGAAAGGAAGAGGTCAAATTATCCTTGTTTGCAGAAAATATGATCCCATATTTAGAAAAACCTAAAGATTCCACCAAAAAAAAATGATAACCTCATTTAGTAAATTTTCAGGATACAAAATCAATATACAAAATTCAACAAGAGTGAACAATCTAAAAAGAAACCAAGAATCCCATTTACAATAGCTAAAAATAAAATATATAGGAATAAACTTAACCAAAGAAATGAAAGCTCTCTGCAATGAAAATTATAAAACATTGATGAAAAAACTGAAAAGGGCATACACAAAAAGGAAAGATATTCCATGTTTACTAATTGGAAGAAAAAAATATTGTTAAAGTGCCCATACTGCCCAAAACAATCTACAGATTCAACACAATCACCATCAAAATACCAATGGCATTCTTCACAGAAATAAAAAAAAAAAAACCCTAAAATTTATAGGGTGCCACAAAAGACCCAGAATAGCCAAAGCCATCATAAGAAAAAAGAAAAAAAATGGAGGAATAACATTATCTGATTTGAAATTACACTACAAGGCTATGGTAACCAAAACAGCATGCTACTGGCATAAAAATAGACACATGTATCAAACAGAATAGTGAGCACAGACACAAATCCACACATTTACAGTCCACTCATTTTTGACAAAAGCACTGACAATGTACATTGGGGAAAGACAGTTTCTTTGATAAATGGTGGTGAGAAATATAGATGTCCATATGTACAATAATGGAACTACACCCTTATCTCTCACCATATGCAAAAGTCAAATCAAAATGAATAAATAAATTTAATCTCAGAATTTAAACTATTAAATTACTAAAAGAAAATATTGGTAAAATACTCCAGGACATTAGTCTGGGCAAAGATTTCTTGAGTAAGATCTCAAAAGCACAGGGAACCAAAGCAAAAATGAACAAATGGACTTATGTCAAGCTAAAATACTTCTGCACGGTGAAGAAAACAAACAACAAAGTAAAGAGATGACCCACAAAATGTGAGCAAATATTTGCAAACTACCCCTCCGAGAAGGGATTAATAACTAGAATGCATAAGAAGTTCAAATACCTCAATGGAAAAAAATCAAATAATCCAACTAAAAAACAGAAAAAATACCTGAATAGACATTTCTCAAAAGAAGACATACAAATGGCCAACAGGTAGGTGAAAAAATCCTCAACATCTCTAATCATCAGAGAAATGCAAATCAACTGCAATGAGATATTATCTTGCCTCAGTTAGATTTTGGTTTTTATCCAAAAGACAAGCTGTAACGAATTCTGGTGAGGATGTAGAGAAATTAGTACACTATTAGCAGGAATGTAAATTGTTACAACCATGATGGAGAACAGTATGGAGATCCTCAAAGAATTAAAAATAGAACTACTATTTAATCCAGCAATTCCAGTGATGGGTACATATCCAAAAGAAAGGAAATCAGTATATCAAAGATATATCTGTACTTCCGTGTTTATTGTAGCACTACTCACTCTAGCTAAGATATAGAATCAACCTAAATGTCCATCCACAGATGAGTGGATAAAGAATACACAATGGAATGTTATTCAGGCATAGAAAAGAATGATATCCCATCATTTGCAACAACATAGATGGGAGTGGAGGACATTATGTTCAGTGAAATAAGCCAGGGACAGAAAGACAAATTTTCCATGTTCTTGCTCATGTGTAGGAACTAAAAATTTTAAAAATTGAACTCATGAAGACAGAATAGAATGATGGTTATCAGCATCTGGGATGTGTAGCAGGGAGGGGGATATAAAATGGGGATAGTTAGTGGGTATAAAAATACAGTTAAATACAATGAATAAGATCTAGTATTTGGTATCACAATAGCATGATTATAGTCAAAAATAATTTGTTATATATTTTTATATAACTAAAAGAGTGGAATGGAATATCCCTAACACAAAGAAATAATAAATGCTTGAGGTGATTGATATCCAAATTACTCTGGTTTGGTCAAGGTATGCCTGTATCAAAACATCACATACATATGTCTGTCATAAATGTATATACAACTGCTATGTACTCATAATAATTAAAAAACATACAAAATAATAAAAACTGCTCTAAATTTGCATGTGTCCATAGCAATCATTCTACTATGCATAAGTTTGGTTGCAGTGCTTAATAACAGTACTTAGCCAATGTTAGTTTAAATTAGCATCATTTTTATATTTATTTCATCACGTTCTATTTATTAAAAAATCTTTCTTATGTTACTGGTTTTATAATTATTTTATCTCTTTAATCACCATATGGTACCTTATAGGTAAATTTTTAAATATGTTTTTATTTTACATTAATAAATTTATTGCTTAAAATATACAAAGTCATAAAGGAGATTTCACATGGAGCAGGATATTTTATTTACAAACTTCTCCAATAAATAAATACTGGGCTAAAACACTATTCAAATACAATTCACTAATAGACACCATTAATTTTAATGCCAAAGTAGGCCTAAGAGAGTGAATTTGGAAGAGGAATTCAATCAATCTTTCCTTCGGTATCTAATAAATTTGATTAAGTAGGTGCCTTATCAAACTAGTTTATATAAAGAGGCAAGTCACTTCAACTATCCTAAATTTTATTTTATTTTATTTTATTTTATTTTATTTTATTTTATTTTTATTTTTATTTTTTTGAGACAGAGTTTTACTCTTTTGCCCTGGCTAGAGTGAGTGCCGTGGTGTCAGCCCAGCTCACAGCAACCTCACACTCCTGGGCTCAAGCAATCCTTTTGCCTCAGCCTCCTGAGTAGCTGGGATTACAGGCATGCGCCACCATGCCTGGCTAATTTTTTCTATATATTTTTAGTTGTCCGATTAATTTCTTTCTATTTTTAGTAGAGACGGGGTCTCCCTCGTGCTCAGGCTGGTTTCAAACTCCTGAGCTCAAACAATCCGCCCGCCTCGGCCTCTCAGAGTGCGAGGATTACAGGTGTGAGCCACCGCGCCCGGCCTTTTATCCTAAATTTTATTAAGTAGTATACTTATTACATTGGACGAATTAATTCTAATTCCTTGAATCTCTCAGGTGTCACTTCTCCTGCATTTCAATAGAAAAATGCTCAGAGAATTCTTATTATTCTATAATTACCCTGTTTTGGGCCTGTGAAGAATTAAGATAATATCTACTTAGCATTTCTAATATGAAGAATATTCCAAGGTATGGAATGATTATGGACATTCGCATACACCATAACTTTTAAAACTAATTTTAGTAGGTCTACATTTGTGGTATTTTATCTATAAACTTGTAATTAGTATTTACAAATCACTTTATTATATATAAAGCATAAAATACATAAAATAAAAACATGATCAATATATACTATTATGTTACAGTTTTGGAGGCAAGAAGTCCAAAATCAATTTCACTCAGCTGAGATTAAGGTGTCAGCCGGGCCATACTCTCTTCAGAGGTTCTAGGGAAAACCTATTCCTTGCCTCTTTTTGCTGCAGCATTCCTTGGCTTGTGGCTGCATTACTCCAATTCCTTCTCTGTGGTCACATTGCCTTCTCCCATTCTGTGTGTCAAATCTCCATTTCTTTCTCTCTAGAAGTATATCCGTGATTGCATTTAGGGCCCATCTAGATAATCCAGGAGAATTTCTCCATCTCAAGACCTTAAATTTATCACATCTGGAAAGTTCTTTTTTGTCATATAATGTTACATTCATAAGCTCCGGGAATTAGGACATGGATATCGTTTGGGGAACTATTATTCAGCCTGACATATATTTCTAATCAAATTATGTTCTTAATTAAGATATCAGAGTATGTAAACATATTTTACATGTGCAGATGCTACAAGTAAGCATGCTTTTACGGCAACATGATAAATTAATGCAGGTGATTAAAAAGTCAAATTATCCCATTTAGATAGCTTTTTATTGCCATATCTATAATTGAATCTGTAATAGAGAATCAGTTGCCTATGAGAAGAAAATTATCCTTACGCTCTATATATGCTATAATGAGAAACGAGAATTTATATTTATTTAAGAACAATTCATTTATTTGCTATGATTGAACATATAACCTTTCTTTTGCAAAATAAAAATGATAATTTTTGCTATAACTACATCCCATCCTCTGTGAGGTTACTTCAGGAAGCTGTTGTATGTATACACTAGAAGTTAGTAACAAATTTAAATATGTTTTCTTCCAAATGTGTGTAAACCAATCATATTAGTTAAGGTTAAGAATAACTGAGTTAATGAAATTTAGTTGTTTAAAGAAAATGAATGCTTATTGACTTATGTACCAGGAGGGAAGTGGAGGTATTATTTACCTTATATATAAAAGTAGGGGAGGAATAAGATCCTTAATCTCTGAAATTATTTTACTTAGGTGAATTTGGTAACATTTTTTTCACCTGTTAAGCTTGTTGTGCATTAGTGTACGTGTCTCTTAAGAAAACTAATTTTTTCCACAAATATTGTTTTTAGATTTATTATTTTAACATTAAATTTGGTCATATGGTGACAGAGCAAAGATGTAAGTCAATAAATAAATAGCATACATTTGTTAACATACTAATAAAATATTTTATTTATGTTAATTAAAACATAATATTAAATGACATTTTAGATTTAGAGGGATCATTTTGAATTTCCTAGATCTCAGAAGTTTGCACTCAGGATTTATGAGTGTGCAGTGATGGTATTTTAAAAGTTCTGATGACTAGAATATTCTTGTATAAATATTTTTAAGCAGTATTCAATTTTTTTCTTAAAATTAAATGATTTCATATAATTGCAACTACAAAAATGGTTAAATGACTAAAAATAATATATAAAATATGTAGATAATAAGAAACTAATATTCTTTCCTTCATGCCAATCACCTAAACAAAGTCAGGAAGACGGTAGATACTCAAATAGTCTTATATTATTAAATTAATAAATGAATATAAGACATTTTCCCTACTTCTTGGCTCCAGTGCTCATCCTCATACTTCCAAATATAGATTTTCTGTAATAAAATCCCAAAATGAAATAACAATTAAAATGATTCGAGATGCATGTCTTTAATATACAATCATCTTTCGGTTACTTATCCAAAAAAGAGGAGAGAAATTTTTGGTTCTTTCTCAAATTGGGCCTCATGTATATTTTCCTTTCTTCCTATCTAGCAAGCCAGCAAACTGGAATTCTTCCTTCTGCTTTCTTCCTAGATTTATTTACATGAATCTTATATATTATGTATAGTTCAAAAGAATACCAAATATATACTAAAATTAGTATAAAAAGAAGAACAAGGAGCAAAGATGAAGTTTAAGTTTCCATAGGTTTTCTAAAAAAGAACAAAAATTAAGCTGGGCCTATGTATTCAAAGCAAAAAAGAAGAAAAACCTGACACGTGTATTAGTATATGACACATTATTATTAACGAAAAATAAATGTAACATTCCATGCTTCTGAGATCTGAGCCAAAGTTCTTTTCTTGAGTTTCACTATTGGTTTCTAACAGTGTCAATGTCCAAGGAGGGAAAATACTTGTAATATATAATTACATTTATTTGAGTATTCACAGTGCAAGAGTAATATAAAAGGCATTTTCCATGTATAGGTATCTCATTTCTTGTGATCTCAAGAATCTGAATTGTTTTTCTATCCTCAACACAAACTTAAATTGCTTTAGTTTCTTCTATTAAAAATAATTTTCATGTGAATCAATTAAATTAAACAAGCCAATACCCAGAGAGACAAATTAAGTGTAGACTCTTCGCTAAAGGAGTGTGTGAGAAAGAAAATTTAGTGAGTATCTGTTATATTATATCAGACTTTTGTTAGCTTTCTTCACATGTATGTGGTATGAGGCAGTGTGTCAGTGAATAAAGAAACCATGCATTGAAATGATTTGCTGTGTTACTTTGGAGTTATGTAAAATTCTTAATCTGAGGTATCTTATTTGTAAAATGGAGATGGTAACGTGTTTTCCAAAAATACACATTTGGGAAATGTTAGGTGCATAGTAGCATCTACTACTTAAGTGTTATAATCATTATTTTCTATATTTCTATATGACTATCATTTTATTTCATATAAATAAGAAAATGATATTACATAGATCCAAAATAAATACTTTCCTGTAAACACTAGACCAAATAAATGTTTTCCTTACTCCAGACCAAATCTACCCAGAGCACATAACCAGGCTGAGCAACAAACATCTCATTCATACCTTGATGCCCAAATCTCCTTGGTACACTTCTTTCAATTCTAACTCCAACTCAATATTTAGTAAATGAGATACAAAAGGAACACAAAAAACTATTAGCTATTTTTTTCATATCATGTGTAAAGATTCATTCAACATTTTAATGTACTATTTCTTTATTTTTAATGTTCACAAATGGCATTTTTTTCTTGTTTAAATAATTTATGTTTTTTTCAGATATGTTACTTCTGGAAATAAATTTTAGATCTACCAGGAAGAATTATAAGATGAATTCCAAAATGCTTGGATTAGAAGTCAAGAAATAAATTCTGTCTCTATTATTAATTAACAAATCATTTTGGAATAATCACTTAAATACTCTTTGTTAGGGTATTATAAACATATCTTTTATGGGAGCAAATAATATATTATCTCTGCCTTGTAAGAAATTTGGAAAAGTGAAATTGCCTTTTAAATATGTAGAGAAAAGGAAGTAGCTATATTAGTCTGAACATTATTTGAACATTCTCAAATTTGGAATAATATAAAAGGATAAAAATTGCATAATGCTTACCTAAAAATGAACAAATGTTATTATGTAATATTATGTACACATAGAAATAAATTCATATATGTGAGTATATGTATAAATACACATAAAAATCTGAAATATAATTTTTTCAGTATCAGATAATTCCTAGTAGAAAAGATGATGCAATGTTTAATTGGACATTATTTGTTATCAATATACTTTCAAATATGCTATATATTCATATAAAAATTACATAGAAAATAATTCCACAGGTTAAAAGAAATGTTTATTTAAAGGGCTAGAATGCAGAAAATATAAAATATTACTTACTTTATTAAAATAGAATTAATTACAGAAACAGTAACATCATCATATTTATATTTACAATCGTGTTGTATTTCCAGAGTCATATTCTTGAGATATCCATAAAACAACCAATCATGTTTCTGGTAAAATGTAAGATGGTATATTTTATTAAAATTGCTTCATGAACTACCATTGATAGTTTCACTAAAATGAGAAAGGTGTTTAAGGATATTCTTCTTATTTCTTATTTATCAATTTATTAATGTATTCATAATGTTAAGCTGGGAAAGGATTTGGCAAGTTATTTTTTATTGATGCCTTAATATATATAGTGTTATATATTATCAATGAGTAAGACAATAATTCTTTTTAATATGGGCTAACTATATAAAATTCTCTCCAATAAAGTTAAAAAATGGTAATAGTCAATGATTTACTGTAAATGTCTTGAATGTAGGAGTATTGCTTCTGACAAAGAAAGGAAGAAACAGATGGCGTACACCATTATGATGATTTATGCCAACTAGAATGAAACAGAAATGTTCAATTGATTTTTTTATCATGTTCAGACAGAAGAAAACTTAGCTCAAGCTTTCAAGCTTTATGTTTTGAAGTGAATTTATCATCCTATTTTCCTTCTCAATGAGTTTTCGTTTTTAACCAGCCTCAACACGCACTAAATATACACTCTCTTCTTCTAGTTGCCATGACACTTTGCATTCAAACTCATATGTTAGCTTCATTTTGGTTAATTAGAATACTATCTCTAAGAACACAGCCTTTTTTGGGGAAGGGGATGAAAAATTAGAGTACAGGCTATTGTATATATGATGTATATGAATATGTGCATCTTAAAATGTCCTTTTTCTAATTATAATATGGGGTTTTTCTCATAGGGATTCCTGATATTTGAGGATTGCAACTCAGAAAATAAACAGAATATGTCCAAAAAGTCTCAATGACATACAACCATTTACTTTCATGTTTCTTTTACATTTAGGTATAATAATTTATACCTGTTAGATTATTGCCTAATATATTTATAACCATAAAAACAGATTTATTGGTGATCTATAAAGTCCTTCTTTTGTGAGCTTATGTTTTGAAATAAAGTTTAGTTTTCTAAGGAAAAAAATTATCCTCTGGAAAAGAATATTATATTTAAACTATTTATAATCATACATTTAAATAAAATACACATAATCACATTTACATGAAATAGAAACAAAATAACAAATCTACTACCTTTTATAAAGTCTCTTTCTCATTTATGCTATATGGTAAATCCCCTCCCCCCACCAAAAAAAACATAAAAAGCACAACAAAACAGAGGAAAACACAATCATTTAACAACTTTAGATATTTTTTTCTCTCTGCTCAACAAAGTATTCCTCGGAGAACAGTATGATGACTATTGCTCAGACACTATTTCCAGGAGCTTTGTAGAAGCTATTTTTAAAATAAGGGTTTTAATTCTTTTAACAAAAATACTTAAGTGCCAATTTTGTCCATAGCCCTGCCTGAGGCCTGCAGGGGATGCCAGTTCTGCAACTCAAGGCACCTTTGTGATAGAAAATGTATCGTTTTTTATATTTAAACATTTTATTACAAGGCAGAAAATAAATGCCACACATAAAGTGGTGAGACAAAGTGTTGTGAAAATACAAAGCAAAAAAAAGATATTTTCAACTGAAAGTAGATAAAAGCTGGAAGTGAACGGGCATCAGAAAACTTCAATTAGAAAACTTCAATTAGAAAGTTTTATCAATTTTTCTTTATCAGTGCTAAGAAGATATCATGTTTTTTTGTCAAATTTCATCTTTTATTTTTTTGCTAGTGAATTTTTTGAAAAACTGAGCATTCATCAATTAAAAAGATCTAGTATATGAAATCTCAGGCAAATCAATTGTTGTTGTCAATATTTCCCAATTCAAATGAATGAAGATACGTTTACATAAGTGGATTCAGGAAGATAAAATTCTTATTTTGCTAACATAAAAGATAAACCAAAAGATGAATTAGGTCTGAAAATATTTCCAGGGCGCACATATCTAATATATCACATATCAACTATTCATAGTAGATAACTTTCACATTAGATATGTTAATAATGATCTTGTCTTTCTTTCTTTACTAGCTATTAGAGCATTAGGCTATAGTATCTCTCAGAACTGGTGTTATATTTCTGTGTTTTGTTTTTATTTTTTATAAAAAAATTTACCAGTGTTTATGTAAGTTTGTCTAATAGATGAAGATTAATAAATCAATAATATTTTAAAAATCAGCATTTTTATCTAAATACTAAATGTCAGTACTGCTTTTGACATTGATTCTTTATCATAAAATTTCACCAAGCATGGCCAGGCACAGTGGCTCACGCCTGTAATCCTAGCTCTCTGGGAGGCCGAGGCGGGCGGATTGTTTGAGCTCAGGAGTTTGAAACCAGCCTGAGCAAGAGCGAGACCCTGTCTCTACTAAAAATAGAAAGAAATTAATCAGACAACTAAAAATACATAGAAAAAATTAGCCGGGCAGGGTGGTGCATGCCTGTAGTCCCAGCTACTCGAGAGGCTGATGCAAAAGGATTGCTTGAGCCCAGGAGTTCGAGGTTGCTGTGAGCTAGGATGATGCCACGGCACTCTAGCCCGGGCAACAGAGCGAGACTCTGTCTCAAAAAAAAAAAAAAAAAATTCACCAAGCTAAATCTTTAAATATAAGAATAATATTACCTGTTTCCAACTGAGAGTAAATGACCTTACTCATCCCTGTTTTAGATTTTTTCATTTATTTATCAAACATCATACAATGCTCTGTGTCAAGCACTATTTTAAGTGTTTAATAAACCATGAACACATTATCCTAACCTTATAAGAAAGGCACTGTTATTGTTGTGCCCATATTACAAGTGAGAAAACTAAGAGAGTAGTTATGTGTCTTGCTCAAGGGCTTAGAATTAGCAAATAGTCAAGTCAGCATTTGAACCCAGAATTGTCTCCACAGCCTGCATCCTTAACTTTGGCCTGCTCACAGTTTATGTACAAGTGGCTTCAGAGCTGAGAACATCACTCCAATTCCTTGACCATTGTTATTATTTTCCTACTGCTGCTGTAACAAATTATCACAAACGCAGTGCCGTAACAATGCAAATGTATTTTCTGACAGTTTTTTTTTTTTTTATTCCAAGGTATTGTGAGGGTACAAACATTCTAGTTACACTTTATGTCTTTGCCTCACCCATATGCAGGTGAAAGGTGTGCCCTTCCCTCCCTTTAGTGCTCCCCATGTCCTTTAGTTGTAGATTTTCCCCCCCATCCCCCTAATCCCTGGAGAGTATTTCTGCCATGTGGTCACCCTAGTGTTGATCAGTTAGTACCAATTTGATGGCGAGTACAAATGGATTCCTTTCTTCTGCTCCTGAGGTGCCTCACTTTGGATGATGGGCCTAAGTTTAGTCCAGGAAAGTATAAGAGGTACTAGATCATCATCATTTCTTATGATTGAGTAATGTTCCATTGTAAACATATACCAAATTTTAGTGATCCACTCATGGATTGACGGGCACTTGGTTGTTTCCACATTCTTGCAATAGTGAATTGTGCTGCCATGAACATTAGAGTGCAAATGTCTTTATAGTAGAATGTTTTGTGCTCTTTTGGGTAGATGCCTAATAGCTCTATTGCTGGATCGAATGGTATTTCTATTTTTAGCTCTCTGAGGTATCTCCAAATTCTTTTCCACAGAGGTTGCACTAATTTGCAGTTCCACCAACAGTGTAAGAGTGTTCCTGTCTCTCCACATCCTCGCCAACATTTGTTGTTTTGTGATTTTTTGATAGAGGCCAATCTCACTGCGGTTAGGTGATACCTCATTGTGGTTTTGATTTGCATTTCTTTAATAATTAGAGACGTTGAGCATTTTTTTTATATGTTTGCTGGCCATTATTCTGTCTTCTTTTGAAAAGTTTCTGTTCATTTCCTTTGCCCATTTGTTGACGGGGTTATTTGATTTTTTCTTGTTGATTTTTTTGAGTTCTAGATAGATTCTGGTTATCAGCCCTTTATCAGATGTGTAGA
>CAUYSK010010162.1:0-31041 GCA_963575035.1 Avahi laniger | reverse complement strand
GATAATAACACGGTACATTTGACTGTAACAATAGAAAACTGAAGCAGGTAACTTGTGTTTCCTTGGTTTGAAACATCTCTGCAGCCCATGAAGGAGTAGGGAGAAAGTTCCTCTTTCACAGAGCACCGTCACAAAACAGCTTCTTCAGCTGTAGCCTGCACCCCTCCCTCAGGCTTTGGCAAGAATTTCACAGGGCCAGGCTAGGGAGCAGTAACAGAGACGGCCTATGATGATCTCCTTTTCCTGCCTGCTTTCCAACCCTCAGACAATTTAACACCTGCAGGGTGGCTCACTGCTCCTCAGCCATCCCTAGGCCGACATCAAGCCAGGACTCCCTGCTTTTTAATGAGTAAATGAGAGACATCCAAATGTGAAGTCATTTATCAGTTACTGATATTATTTGAAAAGGTGGGGCCTCCTTATGACCTGAGTACAGGAGATCACCTCGGGGCAGGAGGCGGCCCAGGGACACCTGCTCTGTGGCTGTCCTCAAGTGCACCAATTATTTTTGGTAGAATAAGTTAATAATACATCTTTCTTGGCTGCCTACTAATTGAAAAATTACTATAAATGTTCTGATTCATAAAATGCAAATTTATTTAAAAGAATTACTGAATCTCCTAGGAAATTTTTGTCATTTCATACTCTTTCAAACAACGAATACTAAAATCAACTACAGAGGTGAACCTATAAGATGCTAATTTTGCACTCATAAACAGGCCTCTACTCAAAAACGGTGGGGGCCCCTGATCTGGTCTAACTCTCATTTTATTAATATTAATGAAGATATTGCAGCTAGAAAAGAAATGGCTCACAAGAGGTTGGTGATTTTCCAGCAGTGTTCCAAGTTCAAATTTCTCAGCCTCGAAGATGGCAACATGGCATCCTATGTTTGCATGTAGGAACCTCCAGGATGCAAAATGGGCCTTTAAAATCTCACTTTTAAAACAATAATCATGAGCTGAAATGGGCATAAATGATTTTTTTTTTTTAAAGCTAAATTCATAGGGGCTTTCTCATCTTTGGAGAAGGAAGCTTCCTCAAGATAAGCTACATGTCAGTATTCCTTGGGCCTGTCGTCTTTTGTTCATACCTGTCCATGCATCAACAAATATTGATTAAGCATCTACTTTTCTTAGGCACCTTTGAGGTTAAAGTCTTTGCCCTCCAAGGGCCTAAAGGTGTTAGGTTTGTTCGGGTGGGAACCTGAAAAGTGTGTACAGGGCAGAATGCGGTTAATGGAAGCTTAGATAGCGATCATAAGGCTTGTAAAACAATAGTCGCAGGAGTCCAGAGAGTCCATAGGTTGTAAATCTAGCTCCGACCACAGACAGCTGCAGCAAACTGGCATTCCTATTCCTCCGTGATAAGGACGAAGCTAAGCCCTCCCCTATCTCTGCAGATAAGACCAACACAGGGGTCTCGGAAATTCGTTGTTTGAAAAGAATCTGTTACAGCGGCTGTTCTGGCCCCGTTGCTCACTCCCCCCAGAAAAACCCTCTAAAAATCCCAAGGCTTTCCCCTCACTCATGGTGGATGCTTTTTTCGGTCTCCACCCATCTGCACCCAGATGCTCAAATAAACAGCATTTTGCTACACATGAGGCCTCGCAAAAGGCTAGTAAGAGAGCAGGTGAGTGAAATTAATGTAGCAAGAGTCCAGCTACGATAGAGGCAGCTTTGCCTGGAGGGCCTTGGATCCCCACTGTCGATTGTGCACACTCGCTTCCTCTTTCTACACACTTCACTCCTAATGTCTCACACCTGTGACCTTCTGCAGAGGGACTCTTGGCGTCCTGGAGACACTTTGCCTAACTACAAAGAGCCTAAGTCCCTGGGAGTTCATGTAGCCCCAGGGGCCAAGCCAATGACTGTTGGGACTATCATTGGAACAAATTCTGCATTGTAATTGGCACTCCAGGGCTCCCCCAGGGGCCAGGCCAAGGCTCAGGCTTCCCCCAAAATCACACCCCAGTTTGGCTTTTTCCTCTTCCTCACCTGCCCTTTGAAAGGTCGACCTGCGCGACTGTGTTTTTAACAGGGCAAAAGAAAAGTACAGCTTGCGGGAAGCCCAGCTCCCCCTCGCCAGGCAATGTGCTGTCTAGGACAACATCATTTCCTCCCTCGCGGTTATTTATCTGCCTGACCTTTCCTTAGAGACCTTATCACAGAAAGAAATTGGTTTTCTCCCAGCGTACCTATAATTTAAACTGTGGACTCATGGGCTGCGAAGGGGTCTACCTGACTGTTGGGAAAGGTCGGGGGACCCAGGGGATATCTCCAAAGTGAATCAGGGGGTGAGTTATAGCTGTGAAGCTGTGAGTTACGGGAAGGAGTGAGTTTTGGCGGCCAATTGAGCTGGGAAGGCAGAGGAGGAGTTATCTGTGGGGTGGGCTGAATGGGACTACAGTGTCTGTGCCCAAGGATGCCAGAATCCACAAAGGAGCCGGTGGGGCATGTTGGGGTGCATCAGAATGTAAGATTCCCACTAGTGGGGTGCAAATCTGCACCCTGGTACTCCCAGTCTTTGCTGTGTCCCTGAACCCCCAACAACACAGTCAAACTGCACAAATTCATTTGTCTAACTCCAGGGAAATGGAAAAGAGGAAAGTTATCCACGATGGGATTGTTAACTAGTATATGCCCAATGCGAATTTAAGCTTCTTGAAACAGTTCCTGTAAGAGGTGGTGCAGGGGGACAGTCAGATTTCGGGGGGCTGAATCCTGGGTCTAATTTCTGAGCAATGTGATCTGGGCAAGTTCCTGAACCTGCCTTTGCCTTAATTTCCCCACCTGTAAAATGAGGCTAACAAAACCACCCTCACAGGGTTGCGAGAAGGAGTCAATGAGCTTGTATTCCAGTTTATATGCCTGGAATAATGCTTGGTACTGCGGGAGCGTTTGCACATTAACGATCCTGAACGCTTCAGTGGTATCGGTCTGGTTTTACAGGTAGGGAAACTGAGGCTCCAAGACATTAAGAAAGTTGACTCCAATTATTCAGCTGGTTCTTTTTTAGAAACGTTGCTTAGTGCTTACTGTGTACTTGCTAGAAAATGATAAAGCTGGCATCGAGATGGAGAGCCCCTGATCTTGCCATACCTCACTGCCTCATGCTAGCGAGAAGTCTGGAATATTCCATTTTAATTATTTTATTATATTAAGGTACATTCAGTGCTTTCGGGTGATCTAACAAAGATTCCAATATGGGTCCAGCGAGGACAGCCTTTATGAGTTAAAAGAATGACTTCTAATTAGCACATGTATAGTTTACCTGTTAATGGATGATAAAAAGGTGTTTAAAAAATTTCCTTCCTACCTCCTTTGACAGGCTAAATATTTCTTTTGAAACTTCAGCTCTTCTATTGATTCACATAATGGACTCCTGCCTCTGATTCTGAGCACAAGGAGAGGTAGATCTGAACAGGAGTTGCTCCAGGGACCACAGATCTCAGTCCTGCCAGGACAGAGGAAGCTCGTTAATGAGGACTAATTGTGGGAGGAGGAGGCTGAGCTAGTGAGAAGGCAGAAATGAAAATCTGTTATGCCACTTTGTCATTTTGAAATCACATAAGAATTCAAAACCGCTCGCAAAACTCATTCATCCACTTATTCGTTCAACAGTCCTTAGGTTTCAGGAATAGATGCGAATGATCTAAAATTGTCTTATTGACTATTTGAATGTAAATGAACGGTTCTAAAATGCTTGAGGGGGCTGGAAAAATTAGCTCTGCGAGATATTTGAAGCATTTCCCTCCCAAGTCTTGCTTACCTGTTAATTTGCTTCACAAATCCTTTCTTGAGATGCTGCAAGAAAAACTTCAACTTGCATTTGTCCTGAACGATCAAGGATTTGAACTCAGTTCCCTGCATCTCCAAAACCCCGTTTCTGCCTTCGTGTCTTTATCCTTGGGTGTGTGTGTGTGTGTGTGTGTGTGTGTGTGTGTGTGTCTCTCCCTGCATGGAGCATAGTATCTTGCCCCTAGTGGGTCTCTATGTGGTTACTGTTGATTGAGGGGAACTCAAAGGTTAAGAAGTGGGGATCAAATATCAAAACTGCAAAATATACCCCGTTTCCTTTGAGGAAGAGATTTGATGTGTTCTTTGAGTCCTGAAATAGATCCAGCTCTTTTGTGAACGGTGTTTCTTCACAGCGGTGGTGACGAGGGCAGGATCGTGGGTCTTCAGCATTCATCTTGGTTCATACCACACTGTCTTCTCCTTGCACCTGCTCGGTGCCTGCCTCCACGTGGATGCTCGAGTGCTCCACCAGGCCATGGGGTGCATGGCTGAAAGGACGAGGGTCTGAAATAAACGAACTCATAGCGCAAGGGACAGGCACCCTGTTTATAGCCCCACACCTCCAGAGAGCATCATCTGTGCTCCAGGTGCGGGGACATGTTTAGCCAAGATTTATTAGACAGGAATAAAACCACTTGTTGCTCCTTCTCAAGTGTGCTTTGGGGAGAAGACGTCTGAAAGTTTCTGGGGTCTCTTGCTTCCAAGCCAGACATTGCCATGTTAACGTGACATGTTAAGGGGAATTTGAATCTCATTTGGAGCCCCTGTATTAGAACGGAATTGAATACTGGAGGGAAACCCAGGATCAGAAGGGGTAGGAAAATAGTTTGGGGAAAATTCATTGAGAGTCAGAGCTTGCAGGTTGAACCAAATTCCTTTCACCTGAGGCCCAGAAAGAAATCTCCTGGCCACCCCCATGTATGCTAGGGTTCTCCTGGGACTAATCAGAAAGTCATTAGAAAGGGCTAGGAATTTAATACACAGAGAGATTGATGGGAGGGATCTATGTAGCGGTAAACGGAATGCTAACCCCTAGAGACTTTAGGGAAAAGTTCTCGAGAAAGGCTGAGCTGAGTGAAGGGCATCAGGCATTCCTAGCTCATCCCTAAAGCATGAGTCTCTCAACTTAGGCCCTTTCACCAGGCCTTAGCCCCTCCAGCAACCCTGGATACCTGGAAGCAGGTCTGTCTTCTCTCCAGTGCACCCACCCAGGCTCTCGGGAGGGCTGTCCTCGGAGCAAGGACCGTGCTCAGAAAAGCCCCTAAAACAAGGATAGCCACAAACTGCGGAGGGGTGGGGGCAGGGCTATTGTTACCTGTATTCGACAGGCGATGGCTGGATGAACAGAACATTGGAAGATGGCTTAAAACCAAAGAAAAATGATGATACATAAAATATATGGCCAATTATGGGGTAAATCATAAAATTATTGAAAAGTTATATAGAGTATAAGTTGGCCATATCCATCAAAATTACAAATAAATGTACCCTTGATTCAGCAATTTCATTTCCAGGAATTTATTCTACAGATAGACTCATACACAGCTGAAGTAGCACATGTGTACAGTTAGTTGTTCACTGTGGCATTAATTATAAGAGCAAAAGTGTGGAAACAACCTGAAAACATAAAAGGGTGCAATTATAATAATTACATTGTGGCATATCCGGTCAATGGAAGGCCATAAGAGCGAAGGATTCATTCGATTCATTCAACATCTTCTGAATTCCTTCCTGCCAGATGCTGTTCTAGGTGCTGAAGACACAACGGTGAACAAAACGGTCAAAAACCCCTGCCCTCCAGAACCGACATTCTGGTGGGAGATGCTTCCTTTACGTACTAATAGAGAATGAGATTCATGATCTTACATTACGTGAAAAGCGCAAGATGCAGGCTCTAATGTAAATGTTGTGCACAGATTAAGCACCTTTGGAAGGACACACAAGAAACTGAGGCCACGGCAGCTGCTGGCTGGAGGACAGGAGACTTTCCCTGTTTACCCTTGGAATTTCGAGCCACTTGGAGGTTACGTATTCAAAAGAATATAATTTCATTTTGTTTGTTAAAAGGTAGCACAGAATGTAATTGTTGGCCCTAACCCTGTCCCTGTACTTCCAACTCCAACTTCTGAAGGAAAGAGACAGGTTCAGTGCAAGAGACAGGGACCCCTCTGCCTGTCAGCAGAAGGTACTCCTAACTCATTGTAAACCTTCCCATGCACGTGTGTGTGTCTGTGTGTGTGTGTCTGTGTGTGTGTGCGTGTGTGTGTGTGTCTGTGTGTGTGTGTGTGTGTGTGTGTGTCTGTGTCTGTGTGTGTTGATCACCAGCCAACTTTCCCTGGGACTTTCTCAGTTTTAGTACTAAAGTTTCATGTCCCAGGAAACCCCTCAGTCCTGGGCAACTAGGACAGCTGACCACCCTGTTGAGATCCCTGAGCAGGAGGAGATGGAGAGGGGGAGGGGGAGGGGACGGAGACATCTCTACTGTACACACTTTGCCCTTGGAATGCCTCACCTTCCTGGCACTCATATTCTAAAGTCCCTGGAACATGGCTCCTCTACTGACCAGATACATGATCTATTATCTCTCTGAGCCTCAGTTTATCAATAAAATGTAGCTAATGATCTCCCCTCCTGCCATTGCTAAGAACCTACCGTCTTTTCTCCACCGCCAGCTTCAGGCCACCACACCCCTCCTCACCAGCCCAGCTGCGGCTCATCACCATACTGCCCTGCCTCCCTCTCTCGTAGCTGCCTGACTAAATCCCAACCTGGTTAGATACGATTATCTTCCTTCTCTTTCCCCGAACCTGAGAACAGAAAGCAGCTGGAGAAAAATACCCTGTCATGCTGACTGGCTTTACTTTAAATTGTGACCACACGTGTCTGGTGGACCCTTGGCACGGCTGGACAACACTGTTGTATTTCCCAGACCGATTCATTCACTCATTCTCTGAGACGGCTTCACACCCTTTCCCCTGCCCTTGAAACCTTCGACACAACACTCCCTCCTTCTTGGTCGAGGGCCTTGAATCTGGTTTTACTGAGAAAATAGAAGCAACCAGAAGAGAAATCTGTCATCCTCCTACCCGACAGGTGCAGCCTGCGTCTGCACCATGTTCTCCGCCTTCCCTCCTGTCGAAGTGAATGAGCGATCTGTGCTCTTTCCTTGTGCGCTGGCTCCCGCCCCTCCCACCAGCCCAGTGCCACGGCCCCTGGGTAGCCATTCCTTCCTGTTACCTCTCACTGCCCCTCACCCCCCATCGCTGCCATCCGCTTATGGACAAGCTGAGTCAATGTCATCTCAGTTCTCACCCACCCCTCTTCCCTCCATCAGTACTAAAGTATGTCCTCCCCCACCCCAATTCATGTGTTGAAGCAATAGCCCCCTTTGTGACTGTATTTGGACACAGGACCTTTGAAGAGATAATTAAGGTTAACACATTGACTGCCACACACACACACAAAACCAGAAACTTTTCGTCGAGGCCACAGTGTTTTATGACAAAAATAGAACAAAAACTTGTAATTTAAAGGTAAACATGCACAGAAAAATGAAATGTATTGACTTCTATTCATTTAATCCATGGTTTTAGAATTAAATTGTCAATACTAATTGTAACAATAAGAACATCAACGAGATTTTATAGATGCTTCGCGTGGCCCTGGGGTCAAAACTCTTATGGCAGTTAATGTGTTAAATGAGGTCATAAGGGAGGGGCCCTCATCTGATTAAGACTGGTGCCTTCTTAAGTGTTAGGTCCAGAGCCAAGAGAGGGAGAGAAAGAGAGAGAGAGACAGACAGACAGACAGACAGACACAAAGCCTCATGTGTAGCAAAATGCTGTTTATTTTGAGCATCTGGGTGCAGATGGGTGGAAAAAAGCGTCCACCCCAGGAAGGGGAGAGCAGTGGGTTTTATAGAGTGTTTTCCGGGGGAGTAAATAAATGGGACAGAACAGCCGCTCGTAATAAATTCTTTTTCAAACAACCAGCTCCTAGGACCCCTGCCCCAGTCACATCCATCCTTCAGCTCTGGCGTCGTCCTTATCAGGAGAGAGGGAGGAATAAACTTCATCCCTATCAGGGGAAAAGGAATGCAAGCTTCCCTCTTGCACTCCATCTCCCTAGGGGTCTGGCAAAGGCTACTTGCCTAATAATAACAAGAGGAGGAGACAGCAGAGCTCGCTCACTCTCTGCACACAGAGAGAAGAGGACACGTGAGGATACGGGGAAATGTGAGTCTTCCAGCCCAGGAGAAAGGCCTCCCCAGAACCCAGCGCTGCCGGCACCGGCCTCTGGAACTATGAGAAGATAAATGTCTGTTGTTTAACCCACCCACTTTGTGGTCTTTTGTTATGGCAGCCCAAGTAGGCTAATATACTTATTGTGTTCTGGCCACACTGACTTTCTTGCTATTTCTCAAAAATTCCGAGCATGTTCCTGTTTGTAGGCTGCATTTGCTGTTTCTGTTGTCCAGGATGTTCTTGGAGATTCCTGAGTGATCTCCCCTCCTCACTCAGATCTCAGCTCCCGTAGTAGTTCCTCCGACCGCTATGTCTAAAACAGCCCCTCCCCAATCTTTACCCTTGCACTCTGTTCTATCCTTCTTCCTATTGCTTGCCTCTGCCTGACGCTGTATGTGCTCATTGTCCGCCTCTATCTCCCTCACTAGAATAAGAGTCCCTACGGGAAGAGACTTTGCTCCCTGCTCCGGTCCTTTATGGAGAGCACAGCCCGGCAATGGCGGATGCTTAGAGAGCCTTTCCTGAATGATTAAGTAGGCAACGTTACGGGCTTCATGCTTTGTCTGGTGCAATCTCTTAGCAGAGTCACTGTATTATTCCTGACTGTTCCTCTGGGTACCAACTAGGGGATATGCCCCAGGTGACCTCAGACACAGCAGGTGCCTTTAGGGTAGAATAAGAAAAGGTCCATGTTAGAGGTAGAGAAATGAGAAAGAGCCTTAGCTTAGAGCCCGATGGTGGGGATAGGGGTTGGCTGGGAAGTGTCACAGACCTGCCCTTGTCATTCCATCTGGCAAAGACCCAGTCGATCTTAGAGGGTCTCTAATGATATCTGGTGAAGCCCCCATAGTGTTCTCAGCAATGGCTTCCCACCTCCACTGCACACTGCTGGGGAGGGTTCACACTGCCCTGCTGCTGGCCAATTCTAATGATTGGAAGGGTTCTCACACTGTGCCCCACTCTGCCCCCTCTTGTCACCCCTGCGTCCTAGTCCTGCTCTCAGGAGCGATGGCAAACTAGCCTTATTGTTCTTCCACCGGAAACGTCACCATTCTTTTTTCACCTCTAAGCTCAAGATCTCTTTTATCAAAATTTCCTTCAGCATGAATGAATGAGTGAGTGAATAAATGAATGGTTTCAAGATCTGCACGGTCCTAGTCACCCTCCAACATTCTTGCTTGTTCGGTAACTTCACTTTTAAGCGTGTTGTCCAGAACATTTCTTGGAATTCTTGAATCCTTGGTGCCTAATACAAAGCAAAATAATAAAGGTAGGAAAATAGTGCTCAATAAATACTGGCTGGCTCAATAAATAGCCGAAATCCTGTTCTCGATGGGTCCGCTGCGCCTGGGCTGTAGGGAGGCCACCTGGGGAATTTATTTTTCCTCTCACAATGAGAGAAAAGATTATGAAATAGAAAATCATCCTGCTGTCGCTAAGGAAAGTGGGGTCTTGGTGGGGTCAGCCCAATGCCTGAGGCAGCGATAAAGCCTCAGCCTGCTAATAATTCCCTCCCTGTGAATTTATTAAAATCCCGTATTTTATTGTGCAGACATTTTGGAAGGGAAATACATTTTCTATTGCCGCTGACCTTTAAGCTCCTGTTCTGAACTCAGGCTGCCCAGCAGTCAGGGTCAAGACGGCCCCCGCCTCGGTGTCCATCGCCAGCCTGCAGGGACAGTGAAGCCCCCAGGCACCTGTTTTCTTTAAGGCAGGTGATTTTAGTTGGCCTGGGAGACAGGCTGTGCTTCTGTGATAATTCACTGACTCTTTTGGTTTTTTTACAATTTTTTTTTTTGTAAAAGCAATACACGCTTGTTATAAAATGTCAAATAATAGAGAACTATATAAAGAAAAGTGTAATAGTCATCCTGTTTTTCCTGCCAATAGTACCTTCATTCGCCAGATCATTAGGGAATGACCTTTTGCACTTTCCTTACATAAATATGCATAGGGAAGCTTGTATGATTGAGCCCCAATATTTGAGCCCAAAATGGAATCACACCATGTACTTTACACTAAAACTTGCTTTTCTTCACTAAAACACGTATCATGGACATCACTTGGGTCAACACACGTGGATCTAACATCGTCTCTTTTTTAAAAACACCTTTATTGAAGAATAACTGAGATATAATAAACATTGCATATTTAATGAGTATAAGTATTGGTATTTTTAACAGAGTCTTTTTAATGTCGCATTATATTTTGTTGTTTGAATGTACCACAATCTATTCATCTATTTCTCTACCGGTAGACATTGAAATCATTTCCTTTTCTGTTGCTAAAACAAAACATTCTGCACCCCCCACTCCCTCCCTCCCCAATTACCCTTATAAACAGAGGCTTTGTTTCTGTGGGGTAGATTACTATCAGTAAGATTGCTGATCGAAAGATATGCTCGTTTTATATTTTAATCAATCCCATCCGATGGCTTTCCCAGGTCATAGTCCTCACTATGGATAAGATGTGTTGCTAGTTTGTTCTCTTTAATGCAGGACCATGAACTCAAACCACACTGTGACTGCCTAAATATGTATGTCCCTGCTCCAGCATCCTTTGTAGAATCTCCCTGTCTCTTTCCTGAATGGGATATCTAGGAATGGCGTGGCTTGCTTCCTCACATTTGAATGGATTAGGGAAATCTTTAGATGTTTTAATCTGGGTTTAAATCCTCACTTAGTTCATTACTAATTGTGCACTGAGGCAGGTTACAGGTTTTCTTAACTTCTCTGATTCTCGGATTCCTTATCTAACATGGAGCTATAAAGAGTGCCTCACTCATGGGGTTGTGAGAATTAAGAGAAAGCCAAGTATAAAGTACCTTTAACAGTGCATGGAATACAGTATTTGCTCAAAAAATGGAAGCCATTCTTATTGATGGATTCCTAAACCCATGGGAAGGCATCTACCTGCGTGCAGTGTCCACTCCACCTAGTCAGGGGAAGGGTCATTTATTATGAAAATGCACAAAAGTCCATGTTAGACTTAAAAGTAACTTGTGAGTAGGAGTTTGCAAACTTTTTAGACTGCAGTCCAATCAGCTATGGCACATGGCCCCACCTCCCCTACCCATTCCAACTTTCCAGAGTGGGTGTGGGAGGAAACCAACTCAGTAAAAAATTGAGGTGAACAAAATAGGGACTATGGAAGCAAATTGTCGGTAAGCTCTAATAGCTCAGCAGTTCAGTCACTGGTAACTCCACCTAGGACATAAAAGTAGATGTCTAGGAAATTGAGATTATTAGCCCATAAGACCAAAAGGAAGGGCTTGCATTTTGTGGCACAGCAGGTAGATCTTCTCATGCTACCTGCAGCACAAGGACCTCACTTCTAGAATCTCTGTTTGAAAGAACATCTGGTGCATATTCCCACCCAAGAAGGAACCCCTGCTTTGTCCATTTGGCCTCCTATTAAACATGACGGATGATGGAGAACTCCCCACCCGGTAGGAGAGCCTACTCCTCTGTTGGATTACTTGAGTCACTAGCTTTACATGGTGCTTGTAGCAGATGCTGTGGGTCCTTGACCCATGCCTTCAGGATCCACTTACATTTCCATTTATTTCCAAAGACCAGCACCTGCACCTCTTTTGGTCTGCCTCAGGCTGCCAGGACCTAATTTGTGCACTAATGCAGAGTGCATTAGCCTGTAAATACCCAGCTCCTTACCCCTGGGTGTGCATTTTACACCAAGAATGAGACCCTCCCTGGGGCAATAAGCATCGGTTACCCCCAGTGGTAGCTGGCTTAATATCTCCTCCTTGTTAGCTGCTTTCCCTGTACCCACCCCCTCCTTCTGCTACCTCCATGCCTACCAAATGAACTACTTGCACTCAATCCTTGTCTCAGGTCTGACTGGGGGAGTGGGGAGTGGGGAAAGGGATGTGCACGAGGATCCAGCTAAGACAGTGCTCAAATTTTATCTATGATTTTCACCAACTGGCTCTGGTCCTCCCTCCAGAACTGGTCTTATCAAGTCTCTAAATGACAGTTCTTTGGGTGACTTAAGTCAGCCCTTGGGTTTTCCCCTTCTCTAGGCTGGACAGCTGCATTCCCTTGACTAGTTGTTCTTACGCCAGGCAGGCTCAACCCAGTCTAGGAATGCTACTCAAGTTTCTGAGGGGGAAAGGCCAAAAGTATTATTTAATCACCATGATCCTTTTGTTCTGTTTTGCCCATGCCTAAGGTGGGAATGATAGTCTCAGTTCTAGCAGAAAGCTCAAGGGTGACAGAATGACAGAACTGTGGTGGTGAGTCCTAAGAAAACAGAACTTCCTAGATGAGATGCTTTTTGTTTCACGGTGAAGAATCAGGGAGCCCAAGAGGTTAGACAAATGTCAAAGTTCATATGGCAAATTAATAAATGGAGACTGAAATCTGTGTCAGAGAAAAAAACAATTCCCACCTTTGTGATTCTAATTATGTGTCTATTTCCAAAGGGATCCTCTGGTGAAACCAAGTGGTGGAATTAGAGTCCATAAGCATCTTTCAAAGGGTGCAGGGAAGAGCATGAAATTTGAAGCCAAGGAAATCTGAATTCAAGTCTCAGCCCTGTCACTGCTATGTGTGACGTTAGACAGATCTCCTGTGCTTTGGCTTCTCCACCCATAAACTTATTGCAGACAGTTGAGAAGAATGTGATGTAATGACTTGAAGATATTAGCAAGGGTGACAACAGCTCCCAACACGCTGGAAGTATGTGGTAAATGACAGCTGATAGAGGAGCAGCTGCAGAAATATTACTCCACAAAGGTGCAGTGAATTCCAGTCTTCTAAGCCGTGCTCAGAGCTTCAGCACAGGTGTCTCTAACGAAGATGAAAAGCTGCACCTGACCTCCTCCACGCATGGAGAGCTCTTGCGGGGCATCCGGTGAGTATCACTGTGATAGACGTTGAAGGGGCCACTAAAATGACCACAACCCCAGGCTAGGAGAGGACATGTGTTTCGTAACCACAGTAACAGGATAGAAAATGAAAGAGAAAGAAGACAGAGCAGAGGGACAGTCAGAGAATAGCTACGGGAGCCCAGAGTCAGGAAGGAGAAGGTGAGGGTTTCAAGGTGGCAGCCAAGTTCAATGTCAGCCTTGATGAACAGACTAGAATAAGTAGAGGGCGAAGTATGTTTGCGGTACAGGGAGCTCTGCCAACCAACGGCCCAAATCTGTGACATGTTGTTGATACAGTTTGGCCTCCAGCAAGGGTTAGTAGCAAGGAAATTGGCAATCGGATGGGAAGGGTAAGCTGGAAATAGATCACCCCCCTCCTCGAGCATGGCGGGATGAGGCTGAGATGCCATACACAGTGGCGTTCCAAGAGCACCTTTTAATTACCCCATCACATTCTCCCTCAGACATTCAGCTGTACATGTCTTAGCCCCTATGATGGGGTGTGGGGCATGGTTCTGGGACCAGATGGGCCTGGCTACATGGGAAAGTGAATCTAAGTTTCTGTTAGGTTCTCTAAAAATAGCTGTTATTGCCCCTTCCAACAGGGTTTCTGTGAGGAACGAGGAGATACTCGCCCTGCTGTCTATACCTAGAACTCCCCGCACTCTAAGGGACTCTCTTAGATGCGCTTCCAGCACACCTAGCCAGCCCTGTGTGCCGGCTGCCAGAGAAGGTGCTTGCTCAGGGAGACCCAGGAAGTCTTGGGAGTGCATGGAGTGGTCTAAGTGGTGTCCAGACAGAAACAGTCTCCAGACCCCTAGTATTCCTTTATTTTCCCTAAGTTTTCTGGTTCTCCTTGTTAGACCAAGAGGCACTAGTAGGTTGGAAAGCATTTTGTTCTTGGAATCAGAATACCTTTTCTGATTTTCAGTTCCTCCTCTTAATGGCTGCATATCACTGACTGTCTCTGGGCACTGTGTTCCTCACCTGTGGCGTGGGAATATCAATATCCATTGTGCCTGCTACACAGGGCTGATAGAAGATCGAATTGCAGGAAAGAGATAAAGGCTATGTGTATGCCAAAATGCTTTTGCTTTTCACGTAAGAGCCTGCTGTTTGGGCCTCCTCCCTGCTGGGCTGCAGAATTCAGCAGAAGACAGGTTCAAACTCAACACCCTGGAGATTCTGAGGGGACACAGAGATGAGACAGTGCTGGTGCCGGGGTGATGGAAGAGTCCCTGGGACCCTGAACAGGCATCAAGCAGCATCTCCCGGCACCGCGGACAGTCAGAGCTATCCATCTCGGCTTCTTGAGTGTTTGTGTTTGCCATTGATAGCGCTGACAGTGACAGACAATGCAGTCTTCTCCCGCTCTGCTCACACATAACCACCACGAGCCCCGCCCTAGCACCAGCCTGCTCAAGCCCAGGCAGGCCATGGCATTGATTCTCGACGATTCTCAGATAGTTCCTGAGGCCACTGTGCCCAGATGCCCTGCCAGGGTTGGAATAGGCGATCTGCGTGGGCTGACAGACGGAGCTGAGCAGAGTGGGGAACCCCTAGCTGGTGGCCTGGCGGTCGGGAGGAGCAGCTGGCTGCAGCCATGGGATGAGGGAGGGCGTCAAGGCAGACGACTGGGCCTGACGGGACACTGAGGCCACCCAGGTGCCAGCTGATCGCCAGGGACTCCGGGAGCAGTGGGGCTGGATGCAGTCCTTGCTGGAGCCTGGGCAGGAAGGTGAGAAGGCCAGTGAAAGACCAGGTTGTTCCAGGTGCTCAGGTTTCCTCGCTCTGGAGATGAGAAAGCAAGATTGGAACTCGCTCGGCTGCAGCACTTGGGTAGCCGCGTTCCTGCCCACCCCCACTTGCTCCCTGTGCTCCAGCCATGAGGGCGCTAGGGCCGTGTGGTCACTGCGCTTCTGTAACCACAGCCTACTCCCATTTCCTGGGATGCCGCCCCCACCCTCTGCCTTTTGCAAACCTGGCTGGCTGACTCCTGCTTATCCTCAGAAGCAGCTGAAGCAGGACGTCTAGGTCCCCACTCCCGGACTGGGTGAGCACGGGCGTTCTCTCTTGTTGGCCCTACCATAGCGTATTGAAATCGGCTTGTGGACGTTTTGAGCTCTTGCAGAGAGGGCTTCAGTGATAGAGTCAGACTTAACTTAGTCGCTTCTATGATTTCAATAAAGGTTTGACGCGAAGATAGACAGGTGGATGGGTAAATTAATGGAACAATGCAAGAAACGACTCTGGCATATGAGCTGTGATTTCACATGGGTCACTCTTTGGAGACTGGCACCTGGGGACTGCGCAGAGTGGCCCAGAATGTCCCCATCCCCAGGCATAATGGTGCTCACTGCTTACAACTGAAGACACTGGAAATCGCTTTCGACCAGACGGTGATGCGAATCGCCCTGGCCGGCACCCCGCACAGCCCCGGCACACACACCTTGCCTGGCACAGGCTGGCATGGCCCATGCTAAGTCCTGCTGGCGCTCTGGGCCAGGCTGGGATGAATGTCCGGCCTTGATGCCTGCTGTCCCTATTCCTCAGCAACTCTCTGATGAAAACGAGGCTCTACCTATGTTTCCAGCTCCTGTCGATAAATCCTACTAACCTGCCTGTCTCCTGCCACTGGCATGTGCTTCCAGCTCTTCCTCTTTCACCCTGTATCTTCCTGACTGGTCCAGTTACAAACCCCTTCCTGCTTTTGGAAGGAACCCTGGACTTAGAAGTCCCATCCTGGCATGAGGAGCCCTGTGGATCCTTGCCCCGGCAAGACAAGCAAAACTGGTGCAACAATTAAAAAAAAAAATCCAAACCATTTAAAGTCTCTGGAAATTGTTCTAAGGACACACAGTAAATAGAGAAACACTCACAAAAATCTACTAAAACACAGCGAGAACACTCATGGTCTGTGGCACGGAGCCCCAACCTGCTCCCTGTCTTCTACCCCAGCCCCAGTTCAGCTTGATGGAAGCTCCACTCTGGTGGCTAAGAAGGTGGGGTTCCCTCTCCCGCTGTGCCCAAGCAAGTGTTAGTTACCACATGTGATGGCTACTTTTATGTGTTAACTCGGATGGGCCACAGTGCCAAGATATGTGTTCAAGCATTATTCTGGATGTTTCTATGATGGTATTTTTGGATGAGATTAACATTTAAATCGGTGGGCCTTGGGTAAAGCAGATTTGCCTCCATAATGCAGGTGGGCCTTCTCCAGGCAGTGGAGGGCCTGAATGGAACAAAAGATTGACCTCTGCTCAGCAAGAGAGAATTCTGCAGCAGACAGCCTTGAGACTTGAACCACAACATGGAGTGGGCAGGTGTCTTTCTTGGATCTTCAGCCTGATGACCTTTGGACTTGAACTTAAGCATCAGCTCTACTCTGGGTCTCCAGCTTGCTGGCCCACCCTGCAGATTTTGAACTAGCCAGTCTTCATAATCACGTGAGCTAATTCCTTAAGATAAAAATAAATCTCTCTTTATACACACACACACACACACACACACACACAAAGATGAATATGAGTGAGTGTGTGTGTGTGTGCACGCGTATGGGTGCAGGATATATTGGGCAAAGTCTTTTTCCAAGGTACAGCAGGCTGAGAATCCTGGAGTCCCAATCACTCTAGCCCTGG
Source organism: Avahi laniger (assembly GCA_963575035.1). NCBI lineage: Eukaryota > Metazoa > Chordata > Mammalia > Primates > Indriidae > Avahi > Avahi laniger. The sequence continues at coordinate 14,471 of CAUYSK010010162.1, read as the reverse complement.
CTCATTTGTAGGACAAAAATTTCACGTTGGGAGAAGTAAGCTAAGAAGACTAGAGGCCATCACCCTGCCCAGTGCCCAGAGCAGTGGCCCAGAGATTTTGCCTAGGGAAGAGGCAGCCCATAAGAAAAGAGAGCTCCAAAGCTCCTCTTAAAAGCACTGCCTTTATTAGAAACACAATATGGGGAAGTTCAAGCCTGAAGATATACTCAAAAACAATTAACTTTTCTTATTAAGAACAATGAGTTTAGCCATAGTCCAGATAGTTCACCAGAGAGAACTAGGGGAAAAGACAGCTAAGAAACACCCTTTTGGGGTCAGAGCAAACCTCACAGACTAGACTCAAAACCTACCCCTTCCTGAAGGTGATTGGGTGAACGTGCTGAGCACTTCATACCATGGAGCATTGTTGAAAACAATGCAGCAAGCAGCCGGCAATCAGTGGATCTAAAGACCGGTTGTAATACCAAATAGGGCAGATAGCTCAACGGAGAGGCCAGGTAAAGAGAAAGAGCTCTGCCAAAACCACTGCCCTCCTGGGGTGACGGCCCCTGCTGGGGAGCAAGCAGCATCAAAGGCTCAGCACCGCAGGGGAATAGTAGACTGAGCTACCGTCCTAGCCAGTCACAAAACGGCAACCAAACAAGACCTGGAGTCTGAGAGGGAATCAGAGTCTAGAGTTTCTACAATGTATTCCCTTAGGCACTCAATTTTCAACACAAAATTACAAGATATGCAAAGAAACATGAATGTGTGACCCCTACACAAGGAAAAAAGCAGGCAACACAAATGCCAGTGAAGAGAATCAGATGTCAGATTTAATAGACGAAGACTTCAAAGTAACCATTATATTAATACATATGTTCAAAGAACTAAAAGAAACCATGCTAAATAAGTAAAGAAATATCTCGTCAAATGGAATATATATATGTGTGTGTGTGTATATATAAAGGCCTGAATAGAACGAAAGGTTGACCTCTGCCCAGCAAGAGTGAATTCTGCAGCAGACAGCCTTGAGACTTGAACCACAACATGGGGTGGACAGGGTTTCTTTCTTGGGTCTTCAGGCTGATGACCTTTGGACTTGAACTTAACCATCAGCTCTCCTCTGGGTCTCCAGCCTGCTGGCCCACCCTGCAGATTTTGGACTAGCCAGCCTCCATAACCACATAAGCCAATTCCTTAAGATAAAAATAAATCTCTCTCTCTATACACACACATACAGACACACACGAATATGAATATGTGTGTGTGGGGGGGGGTGCAGGATATATTGGACAAACTTTTTATCCAAGGTACCTTTATATATATATGTAGAAACTATAAAAAATTATAAAAAAGAACCAAGTGGAAATTTTGGAGATGAAAACTAAACCAAAATGAAAGCATATTAGTAGGGCTCAGTAGCAGGTTTGAGTGGACAAAGGAAAGAATAAGAGAATTGGAACGTAGATTAACAGAGATTATGCAATCCAAAGAACAGAGAGAATATAGAATGAAGGAAAATAGCAGAGTCTCAGAGAAACATGGGATACTTTTAAGTGCACCAACAGATGCTTAATGGGAACAAATAGGAACATAAAAATATTCCACGACATAATGCCTGAAAATACCCCCAATTTACTGAAAAACATTAATATGCATATGCAAGAAACTCCAGAAACTTCAAGTAGGATAAATGCAAAGAGATCCATCCACACCTAGATACATCACAGTAAAAATGCTGAAGGACAAAGACAAGGAAGAAATCTTGAAAGCAGTGAGAGGAACATGATTCATCACAGAAAAGGGAACCCCAATAAGGTTAACAGCTGAATTCTCACCAGAAACAATGGAGGGATGTGGTATGACTCACATATTCAAAGGGCAAAGAGAGAGGGAAAAAAACCCCAACTTTTAATCAAGAATCTTATATCCAGAAAAGCTATCTTTCAAAAATGAAGGTGAAATACAGGCATTTCCAGGTAAATAAAAACTGAGAGAACGCATCATTGCACTCACCTTATGAAAAATACTAAAGGAAGTATGTCATATTGAAAGTAAATAAGCCCAGATGAAAATTCAAATCCATATTAAAAAACAAAGAGCACCAGCAAAGGTAACTATGTAATTATAAAATAAAGTATAAATGCATGCTTCTTCTCTTTTCTTCTCTTAATTGACTTAAAAACACATTGTATAAAACAATATGTATATAATTGTATTTTGGGCCTGTAATATACAGAAACATAATACATTTAACAATAACCGCACAAAAGAAGGAGGTAGACAGGGGCAAAGTTGTACTGAAGTAAAGGCCTGACAGCAGAGAGTAACCTGACTTCACAGGAGGAGAATCAGAAAAGATAAACAAGAAGGCAAATATAACAAATTTTATAAATATACGCTTGTTCTCCTTTCTTTTCTCAGCCTCTTTAATAGATATAAAATTATAGGACATCATAATTATAACAATGTATTGAGCTTGTAACATATTAAGATGTAATAACAATAACAGAACAAAAGAAGTGGAGAGGAAATAGAGCTATGTAGGAATAACATTTCTGTAGTTCACTGAAATTAAGTTAGTATAAATCTAAAGTAGATTCTGATAAGCTAAGGTATATATGGTAAGCCCTAGAGCAATCACTTAAAAAAAGTTAAAAAAAAAACCTCAACAACTAAAAAAAGGAAAGAAATTGAAATGTTACACTGGAAAATATTCACCTAATGCAAAGGAAAGCAGTGAGGAGAAAAGAAGAATAAAAAGACATGAGACGTGTTTAGATAACAAAAAAGAAAATGGTAGGTGTAAATCGAATGATATCAATAATAATAATATATGTAAATGAATTAAAGAATTCAATCAAAAACCAAGACTCATCTATGTGCTGTATACAGGAGACACACTTCAGATTTAAAGATACAAATATGTTGAAAGTAAAAGAACGAAAAACAACGCATCATGCAAAGAGCAGGCATAAGAAAACTGGAGTGGGAGACTATATGAATATCTGGCAAAATAAACTTTAAAACAGAAAAGTTGTCATTATAAAATATTATTTTATTAATACAGTGATAAATGGTCAATATATCAGGAAGTTACAACTGTAAAAATATATGTACCTAGCAACACAGCCCTGCAATTTGCAAAGCAAAATCTGACCATATTGAAGGGAAAAAATAGACAATTCAACACTAATAGTTGAGACTTTAAGACCACACTTTCAATAAAGGATAGAACTCCCCAGAAGACTAACGAGGAAATGGAAAACTTGAACAGCACTGTACACAAATAAAATCTAACACACCTCTCTAGAGTACTCAACAACAGGAGAATACTCATTTTTCTCAATGTTTTATCATGGAATATTCTCCATGATAAGATTATAGGTCAGGTCATAAAACAAGCTTTGAGAAATTTAAAAAGATTGGAATTGTACAAAGTATGTTCACTGATTACAATGGGGGTGAAATTAGAAATTAATAACAGAAAGAAATTTGGAAAATTCGCAAATATGGAGAAAGTGAACCACACAGTACTGAATAATCAATGGGTGAACAAAGAAATCACTGGGGGAATTTGAAAATAAAGACACAACATGCCAACTTGGCCATGGCGTTCTCCTCTGTGAATGGGCAAGATGATCCCCGCCCAGCCCGTTTTAGAGGGTCCTAGTGTAGGTCACATGAATACACAAATTCGAGTGTGCTTTGTCAATTGTCTTGCGGGTGTAAAGTCCAATCTCGCCTGACCCTGCTCTCCTGCAGGGCGCACGACACCAAACCTCCCCCAGCCAGCCCCGCCGCCATGCCTGCACGTCCTTCCCGCATCTGCCTGCACCTGGAGACCCCTGTTCACTTTGCTCTGCTCCCCTCGTCTCTGGACAGGGTGAGGACCCTGCTACTCCTGCTTCACTGCTGCTGTCAGGACACGTCACTCCTCCCCAGCTTCCATCTTTCTCCCTGTGGACCCCGGAGAATGTGAAATTTGAAAGGGTCCCGGTGGAGCATCTGAGCCAATCCTTCCCTTAAAGATGAAGAAAGTGAAGTCCAGGGAGGGAGTGACTCCCCCAAGGCCACAAGGCCTGGCCAGCGGCAGAGCCTGGACTAATCTTCCTCCCCTGTTCCATGACCACAGGGTCCTCAGGACACTCCCTGGTGGTCTCTGATGCCAGCCTCCGACAGGTGGGCCTTGCATCAACCCCCTCTCCCGCCCAACATCACCCCCACACCTCCAAGTCACTTTGAAGTGGAAGATTGGAAAATTCCACTAAAGTGAAATTCTTAGAAATTCCACTGCCGGGCTTTTTTTCCTTGCGATCCTTACCTGGGCCCCCTCCTCACCTGCGACCTTGCCTTCATAAGTCACCTGTAGCAATTAGTGTACCAGGCTGTAAAGTAGCTTAGGACCCTGCCTCACTGAAGTTCACTGTTGTAGCCGCGCCCCTCCTCCTTAAGCAGAGTGTGTAAGACTGCAATGCCCTTTGTCTGGTGCTCAGAATTTGGGAAGAGCAAATTCCTGGCACATAAAACCTGTATTGCCAAAATCTCTATGTGTGTCTGTCGGTCTATCCTCGGTCAGCCCTGCCGTAACAACTTGATTTTAGTGGAAGAAGCCAATGCTTATTGAGTGTTTAACATGAGCCAGACTCTGTGTTCTCAGGGGGTGCTCAACAACCCTGCGTGGACGGCACGAGTGTTCCCATTGCAGGAAGGTTGAGCGACTTGCCAGGGTGCACACACCTTGAATGCGATGGAGTTGGGCTTTGCACCCACGCAGCCCAACTGCAAAGCCGATGCTCCTCGGGCAGCCCCTCTTGTCTCCTGCCCACCTAGCCACCCGACCACCTAGCCACCCACGGCCCGATGCCCACTTCCCCGCACTTCCCCCTGAGCACTCATCTCGGGCTTCTCCCTTTCCCACTGCCCACCGCCCAGGTCTGGCGCTCCGGCCCCTTCACCCTCCTGTCCGTGTCCATCAGGGCAGCGCCCTGGCCTGCATCCTGCACAGTTCACAGGACCCCCTGGGCAGGCTTGGCCTCTGTAAGAGGGGACATGGCACAGTCCCACCTCACAGGGCCGTCGGGAGTACGATGATCCTGACAAACAGAAGACGTGTGTTATTTTACAGCAGAGCTTTCTGATATGAAGAAAAAAGCAGAAACCCAGACCCAATTCACTGACTCACCTACAGGAGGGTGGCGATGCCCTGTGGGTCCCCTCCACCTCCCACCTCCCAGCGACGCGCGAGAGAGAAGCTGCCTCGCAGCTCTAGGGCTCAAGGATGATCAGTGCAGGTTTTTATTATGTCCCTTTCTTCCTTCGTGTGCCTCTTAAGTGATTAGTGTAATACTCTGTACACAGCAGACTTTTAATTAATATTTGTGGAATGCATAAATGCATGAGCCACCGAGGAGCTCAGCGGGAAGGAACTGAAGCCCCGTGTGGCAACAGTCCCCAGCACCCATCGAGACGTCTCCCCATCCCTCTCTAAGAGAAAAATGGGCCAAGTGGCTGCAGCCATGCCTGGGGTCCCGGGCTGAGGTGTCCCCTGTCACAGCCTGTGCCTTCCCCAGAAGTGAGGAGGGAGCAAGCTGGCTCCCCAGTGTCCCAGGGGAGCGGGAAGGGAAGGAGTGTGAGCGGAGAGAGACCGGGTTGGGCTGCAAGAGCACAGCCTCCTCCGAAACTCTGGGCGGGAAGGTGCCACCCTCCCCCCGTGTGCACCCTCCTCCTCCCCATGACCCCCATCTTTGCTTAGCCCAACCCACTTCCACTGCTGAGAGGAAAGGAGAGGGGCTCTCTCTGGGGGGGGGGGCTCCACCGCCAGTGGGGGAGGGGTGTCTTTCCTAGCGGAGCCCCTTTCCTCCTCTCCACACCTGTGGTCCTGGAAGTTTCTAGCACGGATCTCACTTTCGAAGTGAAGCTTTTCCAGTTTGCACGTTTTTCCAGATTGTGAGCTGGCTGCCCGCTCTGGCCCCTGCCCAGGGCCTGGCTCCGCCCGCTCCACGCTCCCTCCCATACCAGAGCTGTCACTGGGTGGGCTTATCCTCCCGCCAGACGGTGGGTTACTTGAGGCAGGAGAGGACGACTGGCTTCTCTTGAAGTATGCCAGGTGCCCCGCCGTCGACACCCACCTCACGGCCAGCCCTGTCCCTCCCGCTGCATGACCACACCCTGCTCCCTGTAGTCCCGTCTTCTGGGCCAATCCTGAGCCGGTGTGGACTGGAGAAAGAGGGCTATGGGCAGGTACAGGATTTGGGGGCTCAGCTTTGTGCTCCCCGAAATCTCCAGTGCTGCCAGCTTGAGGGCCACACTACAAGAGAGCCCCAGGAACGCCGGGCGCCTTCTCCCATGCCTCCTGCCACGGGGCTGCACTTGTGTCCACCCTCTCCCCAGCCCCCAGTTAGGGACCAGCTGTGGGTGCCAGCCTCGCTCTGTGATCCAAGCAGCCACTTTCCCGTTTTTCTTGTCCCCATTGCCTTGCTCAGCTCCCGTTTACCACATCCCTGCTCTGTGCCAGGCACTGTGCTAGGTCCAGGGAATGTGGTCGTGATGTGTGGATCTTCAGAGTTCCTGAAGGGGAAACTGAGGCTCAGGGAGGTTAAATGAGAGATGATCAGATGTGGTGGAGTCAGGAGACCCAGAGAGTTCTTGTCCTACTCTACAGAGGACTCTCTCTGGAACCCATGGCCACCCCCTCCTCTTTCTGAACGTGAGTTCCTCCTCCTTAAATGAACAGGTTGCAAAGGACTAAAGGAGATGGTGGTTCTTGAGGTTTGAGAACCCCCCCGAATGAGAACAACAGATACTCTTCTCAGATGTGCTCATGCACACGACATTTTGAAAAATAACTTAAATGCACTCGGCAGGTCCAGAAGCCTGGGATGAGATGCTCTCTAGGAACCTCTCAACTCCTAAACTGACTTAGTGCCCAGGGCCCTACAGTTAATAACTCCAACCAGTGCCCAAGACCCCAATTCGTGCAGAGTGCCTCTGGATGTCAGATTTTATTTGCTTTTTATTTTTCATTTTTTGTTTGCTTTGTTTTGAACCAAGATCACTGAGACATCAGGCATTGTCTGATTGGTCCAGGGACACAGCACGGCTGATCTGTGATTGCTGGAGTCTTCAGGAGAGGCTTCCTGTGTGTTTTCCTTCCCACCTACACCCAGCCTCAGGCTTAAGGCAGCTCGGGGAGGGGGTGCGATTCATCTTCCTAATAAAACACATCCATCCAGTTTCCTGAGCAAACAGATTGGAGAGATCCCCAGGGCTAGACTCCGGGAAATAAAGTAATAATGTTATCAGTCTTCACAGAGCTATTTAAATACAGATTGGGTTGCTGGGGAGATGAAAGGGGGCCCCTTTTGTTATGAAAATGAAGGGAGATGGGAGGGTTGAGTTTGTGTTTTGATATGTTAATAAGCTTGGAAGCCACCCAGGGAGGGGACTGCCGGCAAGGCTGAGATGCCCAGCATAGTTATTTGTGCAGTTTAATTTAACAGCTAGGCTACAACCGGGCTGCCATCGGGATTGTGTAAAGATAATTACGGCCCTATTATTAATCAGATGCCTGCCGGAGTTGGCTTGCTAGCTTGCCGCTGCCTGGGCTGCACGCAGATCTGGGGCCGCCCTGCGTGGCGCCATTATGGTCTTCTTCCGCCATCTAGTGATCACTCCAGGAATTGCTTTGGGAAAACAAGAAAAACAAGGTAGGATGTTTGGGTTTCTTTTTAAATGATGCAGCCATCTTCTAGAAGAACCAGAAACTGCTGCCCTTTCTGAAAAGATAAGCTATGGAAAGGTCTTTGGAAATTAAGTGGCCCATCTGCCCTTTTTACTAATGCGGAATCTGAGGTCTGAGAGAATAACTTGCTCAAGGACATAGTTATTGATTGAGATTAGATTTGTTTTATTCCAAATCCTTTGATGTCCCTAAAATGCCAATGTATATACACACAAATACCTCTCCATCCCTTGCCTTTGCATTCATTCTGCTTTTCCACTCTTCTGGATGATGTTTTGATTTAATTTTTTCTTCTTTTCCTTTGGATTCAGATCCTGATTTTGTTTAATTCAAGTTTCCCCTGGTCCCTGCAGAGGATGCCTCTGAGTGAGCGCATCTGGGAAACAATCACACCGGCTGGTGGGGGCAGTGGGGATGTGACGGTGGAGAAGGAAGTGACCTGTGGAACTGGTAGACTCAGGGCAGGCTCACAGGGAGGGGGGCTGCTCTGGGAGGATGCTGTGCTTGGAGCTTTTCTCGGTCTAGGGAAGCCAATGAAAAGATTATGCTTTTGGCTTGACTCTTGTTAAAACTGTCCTTCTTTCAACATCCCACACTTGCCTGCTAAGTACCAACCCACAGAGCAGGCACTGGGAGGGACTGAAGAATCAGGCAAGTCCCTGTCCTCCTGGTCACAGTCTGGGCAGAGAAACAGACACATGAACAGATAGCCCAGAACGGGGTCTGTTTTGCAAGACGTGCAGCCCTGGTGAGGCTGTAGACTCAGCTGCTGGCCCCTCTGAGGCAAGGCCTTTGCAAATAGAAAAAAATATATATATTAAAATTGAGATTAAAAAAGAGTTTCATTCTCCCCCCAAAGCTCTCAAAGGAAATTAAAGTGAATCTAATTCATAACCCCCAAAACCACTTCCTATAACCCTCTTTCTCTCCTGCTCAATTATTCTCATACTCCACACTCTCAAAACTTTCATTAGCTAAAAAGATTAAAAGGTGGGGTAGTTAGAAGAATGAAAAGACACTCCACAGAATGGGAGAAAATATTTGCAAAACATGTATCTGATAAAGGACTTGTATCCAAAATATATAAAGAACTCTTGAAATTCAATATTTGCAAAACAAACAGTCCGATTAAAAAATGGGCAGATGATCTGAACAGACACCTCACCAAAGAAACCATGTATGTCTTTAAGGCTCCTCTGTGTCTTTTCGGGGACTGATAGCCGATTTCTTTTTTTGTCACTAAATACTATGGATGGCATGGCTCTGTATAGATGGCAAATCAGTACATAAAAAGATGCTCAACATCATGTCATTAAGGAACAGCAAATTAAAACAGCAATGAGATGCCACTACACACCTGTCAGAATGGGTGAAATCCAAAACGCTGACCACACCAGATGCTGGAGAGGATGAGGGGCAACAGGAGCCCTCATGCACTACTGGGGGGCATGCAAAATGGTGCAGCCACTTTGGGAGAAAGTTTGGCAGTTTCTTACAGCACCAAACAGATTCTTGCCATACAACCCAGCATTGGAGCTCCCAGGTATTTCCCCAGATGAGCTGAAAACATAATCCGTGCAGAAATCTGCACACAAATGTTTATAGCATGTTATTCATACCTGCTAAAAATTGAAAGCAATGAAAGCAACCAAGATATCCTTTAAGGGGTGAATGGATAAACTGTGGTTTATCGTATGATAAAATATTATTCAGTGATAAAAAGAAATTCGCTATCAAGCCATGAAAAGACATGGAGGAACACTAAATGCATATTGCTAAGTGAAAGAAGTAAATCTGAAAAAGCTACCTACTGTACGATTTCAACTATATGACGTTCTGGAAAAGACAAAACTATGCAGACAGTACAGAGAAGAGCGGCTGCAGGAGGAAGAGACGTAGGGGTGAGTAAGTGGAGCAGAGGGGATATTTAGGGGGTGCAACTATTCTGTATGATACTGTAATGGTGGACACATGTCATTATACATTTGTCAAAACCCATAGAACTGTATAAGGCAGAGAGTGAGCCCTCATGTCAACTATGGACTTTACTTAGTAATAATGTATCCATATTGGTTCACCAGCTGTAACAGATGTACCACAGCAATGCAAGACATTATTAACAGGGGACACTGCAGGTCAGGGGAGAGAGGATATACAGGAACTCGATATACTTTCTGCACAATTTTCCATACACCTAAAACTGCTCTAAAAATAAAATCTATTAATTAAAAAAATGAACAATAAAAAGGTGGGGTGGGGAGAGAGGACTGACACCCTCCCTCCACCACAGCCCTCCTGTATTTCCTCCTCCCGCGCCACCTCCCTGTCCCTGTCCTCTGTGGGGTAGGTTGTCTGCGTCCCTTCCCTGTCCATCCATCCCTCCTCCCTTCCCTCACCTTTGAGCATCAGCTCTTCTCAGCCCAGCCTCCGATTCTGCTTCCAGAACATCCGGGATTACAGGGGAAGCCTACGGAGAGTGTTCGAGTTGGCAGGTAGAGGGTCTTTCTGGACAGAAGGGCTGTATAAATCCATTGTGTGAAGGTTCCCAGCAACCGGGCTCTGGATGTCACATGAGCACTCCCATAAAGTCCTCCCCCAGGGAGGACACCACCTTCCCGCCCCGAGTTTCAGAGGAGGCTGTGCTCTTGCAGCCCAACTTGGTCTCGCTCAGCTCACACTCCTTCCCCTTCCTGCTCACCTGGGAGACTGGGCAGCCAGCTTGCTCCCTCCTCACTTCTGGGGAGGGCACTGGCGGTGCCAAGGGACACCTCAGCCCTGGGCCCTGGGCCCCAGGCCTCACTGCAGCCACTTGGCCTGTTTTTCCCTGAGAGAGGGATGGAGAGACATCTCAATGGGTGCTGAAGAATGGTCCCCTAAAGACATCTAGTCCTAATCCCTGGAACCTGTGACAGTTACCTTCTATGACAAAAGGGACTCTGTGGATGGGATTAAGGATTTAGAAATGAGGAGATGATTCTGGATTATCCAGGGGGGCTTAATGTCATCAGAAGTGTCCTTATGAGAGGGAGGCAGAGGAAGGCAGGGGAAGGTTTGACTGCAGAAGAGGAGATGGCAATGTGAAGAAGAGATTGAGCGATGTGGCCACAAGCCAAGGAATGCTGGCAGCCAGCGGAGCTAGAAGAGGCAAGGAAATGGGTTCTCCTCAAAACCTCTGTCTGGAGCACAACCCTGCTGATGACTTGGTTTCAGCCCAGTGACACCCATTTCAGACTTGTGACCTCCAGAACCGTAAGACGGTGCATCGTGTGGTAGTAAGACACTCAGTTTGTGATTTTTCACAGCAGCAATCGGAAACCAATGCAGCATCCTCCGCTGCAGATGGTTTCTCCCTGATTCTGCTTACCTTTCTGGGTCTCTCTTTGGGCTATCGCCTTAGTCTAGTTTGCAGATTTATCCTCAGCTTCTCAAACAGTTTAGTAACATCCCCAGTTCTCAGAGACTCTGCTGGCCGGGGCCAGGAGATGCCCTTCCCAGTCCGGATGGGAGTTCGGAAACCTCTCCCGGGTCCAGCCACAGGAAGGTCAGCGCCCGCTCCCGTGCGGAGAGTTTCCTCTGCTGCGGCGGGCAGGACAGTGGAGGGCCCATGGGGTTCTTCGAGAAGCCCAATGTGGCTGTGGCTGTCAAAAAATTGAGTCTGAGCCCTGATGTCTGACATTGGCCCCCTCCCTAGTGTAGCACATGGGGACTTATTCCCCAGCTCTTAATCCTAAAGCCACAGGCCCAACTCTTTCTAGTCACGAGGAGCAGTTATTAGACAGTTCCGTAAGGACACCTGGGCTGCAGTCAGCATTTGAGGGCTGGTGTCTGGCAAGTCCCACAGCGGACTCTGCCAGCAGCCGTCTGAGAGCCAAGCTGGCATCGGACAGGCCAGTGGTCCCCGGCCAAAAGGCTCTGGAGCATCCTTGGTGACCGCTGGTCAGGTACTATGGCCGGCTGAAGGCCCTGCCACTTATCCATTTGGTCCGTTTGAAGGTTAAGACTTGTTCATTGATCAGGTTTGTTCAGACCAAGCTGGTAGGCGCAGTATTGGGGTGTGATGTTCAATTACACGGGGAATGGGGAGCAGAGCTGCCCACTAGTGGACTGACCACCTGCACTTGTGCTTAGCAAGATTGGGGCAGGGGCTCCTGGTCACGTTGCCCACCCTCTTCCCTGTGCTGCTTGTCATTCATCATTGCTTTGAGCAGGTCACCTGCCCTTGTGGGGCTCTCTCTGCCCTCCCGGTGCACCCAGCTTGCCCCTCAAGGCTCAGCTCCTGCACCACCTGCTCTGCGAATGTCCTCGGACGCCCTCTTCCCCCCACGGGTCACGTCCTCCTTCGGTCCTCTCTGCATCCTGCAGTTTTACTTTTGCACACTCTCACACACATCGCGTTAGGCAGCGTTTCTTCATACGTGGCTGCCTCCCTGTCCTTCTGCAAACTGCTCGATGGCCAAGACTAGTTTTCCTTTCAATGTGCTCCAAACCTAGCACAGCACTTGGCAGCTTTTATCACTCGAGGAAGAATGCTGAACGATCAACTAAAGCACTCTGTCTCCCACGATATCCATTTAGCCGCATCACTCGTGGCTAACAGAAAGTTTCTGTCATCACAATCCTCCGAGGCCCTGCTGCTAGGGAAGGAACAGGACGCTAGTGCTGGGCCCCAGGAGGGAGCATGTTCCAGGGGTCACATGATGCTTGCAGCCACCGGAATCCCTCCTGCCCTTCTCTTCCCTTTCTTCAGAATGAGGAAAAGGAGGAGTGAGATTCTGGCACATTCTCTTTGCTGTGGCTGCACTGTCCCTGTGCTAACAGGAGATGAGCGAAGACACTTTCCCACTTGGGACTTGCTCCTGCTGGGCAGCAGAGTCCCGTTCTTTCTTCCCCCTCTTCCCCATGCATTTTGCATTCAGTGACCTTGGAGACGACTGAGAGGCTCACAGGCGGGCGCTTCAGGCAGCTTCTCACTTCTAGTTAAGCCCAAATGGGAGGGTGGACCACTTAGCTGTCAGCTGACCCCTCCACAAATACAGCTCTTAGGCCTCTTGCCCCAAACCCCATGTTTTCAGAGGACCCCAAAGATAGCAGACATACCAAAAATAAATAAATAAATAAATGTACTGAAACACTGCTGTGCATTCGGCTTTTGCACAGAGCAACCTGTAACCTTAAACATCTGTTCGGTGACTAACACTGTCAGCTCCGGGAAGTACTCCCACCCAGCTCTTGCCCCGTGTCCTCCAAACCCAAGGCACAGGTGCTGGAATTCCAGGCAGGTGAGTGCTGAGAAGCGGACAGTGCTCTGGAGGGCTGGGAGGGTAGGAGCTGCGGAAGCCTTTTGGTAAACAAAAAGGGAAATTAATTAACTTGTCAAATCTTTCCTCTCAGATAGCATGAAAACAATTGATTGCTATAATGAGAACAACTGAGTTCTTGCTTCTTTGGTTACAGAGTGCGGGTCTGACGGAACTCATGAGTTAATGCAGTATTCACAAAATCACAAACACTGTACATGGTGACTGAAGATCATGTGGTGATAATAAACAAAAATTCATCTTATTCTTAAATGTGTGTGTGTGTTTGTGTGTGTGTGTGTACTGTACAGGTAATATCTCTAGTGTGATACCAATTCTTAACCTTATCAATCTAGATATTGCTTTAAGAGCTAGTGAAAAGCATAAGTGATGGTAACTTTTGATGAAATTCACATATTTAATATTTTCTGAGAAAATAATTTAGTGTATACAGCCCCTTGCAGTGTTCGAACGTGTATGTAAAATTCATAGTCCTTTTTTCAACCTAAGGATTGCTTTACTACTTTCATTGTCTGCTATGGTTTGAATATTTTCCCCCTCCAAAACTCATGTTGTCTAATTTGACATGACTTTCAATAAAACACTTATTATGTGAAAATATTGACTTACAACATAATTAGTAATTCTGCTGGAGTGAAAGCAGGAAAAAATAGATTTTTATGGAATATATATAATATTTTTAAATAATACATGTTTTCATTTTATTACTCATCCAAACATCACTGGATTGTGAACAGAACACCCAGACATGTGCAGTAAAATTGAATTCAGTCATCTCTGATGTTTTGCTGACTTTTAGTCCTATAAAAACCATAGCCAGATTCTGTATGTATAAAGTAAGATGTGTGTGTATGTGCATATATAAAGCTGTATATGTGTGGATGCATATATACTATATATTTATATAGAAACATAGCAAGATTATCCACATATAAACCAAGACAAAGATATGCAAGATGTCTACATACATATGCGTGTGTATTATGTACTCTTGCTTTATATGTAATGTATATACATAGTTATAAGATATATTCTTTTTTTTTTTTTATTATTCCAAGGTATTGTGAGGGTACAAACATTCTAGTTACACTTTATGTCTTTGCCTCACCCAAATGCAGGTTAAAGGCGTGCCCTTCCCTCCCTTTAGTGTTCCCCGTGTCCTTTAGTTGTAGATTCGCCCCCATCCCCCTAATCCCTGGAGAGTATTTCTGCCATGTGATCACCCTAGTGTTGATCAGTTAGTACCAATTTGATGGCGAGTACAAATGGATCCCGTTCTTCTGATCTTGTGGTGCCTCACTTTGGATGATGGGCCTAAGTTTAGTCCAGGAAAGTATAAGAGGTACTAGATCATCGTCATTTCTTATGATTGAGTAATATTCCATTGTAAACATATACCAAATTTTGGTAATCCACTCATGGATTGA
>CAUYSK010010161.1:0-30954 GCA_963575035.1 Avahi laniger | reverse complement strand
AATTAATTTCTTTCTATTTTTGGTAGAGATGAGGTCTCGCTCTTGCTCAGGCTGGTCTCAAACTCCCGAGCTCAGAACGATCCGCCCACCTCGGCCTCCCAGAGAGCTAGGATTACAGGCGTGAGCCACCGCGCCCGGCCTCTTGGACAACTTTATTTTTGACATAGACGATAATCCGTTTGTTTTTGTTGCTCAAAGCATGTATTCATAGGAAAAAAAAAGATGAACAAAACAAAGAAATATATTGATGGAGATTATTCTTTGGATGAAGGTCTTACAAGGAATTTCCCCCTTCTTTTTATTTATTGGTAAAACATTTCTAAATAAACATATATTAACTTTATTATAAGAAAATAAAGGTCCCTGCCCTTATCTTTTAAATATCATTTGGTAAAATGTGAAAGAGAAAAAAAACAAGTCAGACAATTCAAGAGCCACCTCTCTTGGGAAGTCTTCCAGCTTGTCCTGGGCTCCAGGATGTGTGTGTGTGTGCATATGTGTGTGTCTGTGTGTCTGCCACCCACTCCCCTTCCAACCCGTGAACCTGCCTGGGGCTAGAAGGGATGAGCCTAGAAAGTGCTCAGAAGTGGTGGTTGGTGGTTGTCCTCCCTCTGTCCCTGTGAGTTTTATGGAGAATCCCAAGGAGCCAGAAAGAGAAGACCAGGCAGCTTGACACAGGGTGTGAAGGGTCCACATGAGTAATAATGTCATTTTATAATTCGTGGGACAATGTTCCACTATGTTTAATAAGATAAAACAACAACTTGGCATTTTTCTAAAGTTCATTTACAACTAAGAAAGACTTTGAAATAATAATAAGTTACAGTTTTTCAACCCAGGGGTTGAAATATTAAGCACTTTTCTAAAGCAATGTTAAGAACTTTACATTCTCACTGAATTATTTATTTTTATGGGTTAAGAGATGCAGTTGCCATCAAACTGCTCTCAACATTTCTAGTTTATTTGTTCATAAATAAATGACACTGAATAGCATTTAATGGACGAGTATTATTCAAGAGGCACAACTGTGAATGCAGAATATAGTATCAAATGCAGAGCACTGGCAGTGGATGGGGAAGGGGCAAAAGATGTCCTTTCAGATCCTCAGGCGGTCCCTACAGACCTACTGAGCAATAGAGCCATCTGCATTTCACACTGAAATCTCTCAAACAGCAATTAGTATTTTGACTAGTCACAGTTAACTTACTGTCCAACTAGTTAACTAAAACAAATTAAAGACTACAGGAATAAATGTTTATCTCCCCAAGTCCAAGTTTGCTTATAGCATTTTAGCATTTATAGAATTACAGATACAAAATCATCATCTTAGTATTATGATCCTACTCCACATCTGGGGAGAGAGAGAACTCAGAGAGGGTATCTGGCCCCCCAGACTCCAAGTCTTTCTCCAACACGTGGCCTTCACGCCCCCTGACCTTTTCCACATCCTGACACACAAGTGAAATGATGATCTGTGCGTGGCACATGGGGGTAAATTGAGGTAGCGAGTATGGAGCTTCCGCTAAGGATCAATATGGAAAATGTAATCCATCCCAGGCACTCCTGCTGTTGGAAGCTCGGTGTATAACACTAGGCCCTCGCCCTGAAGAAGATGAGGGAAGGAAATGGTAAGATTACGGGAACAGCAGTCAACCTTCTGTTCTCCCCAGATGTTGAGTCCATAGACCGTGAAAAAGAAATCATAAATTTGGAGGAGGAGGTAATACATGGAGGTTATGGAACGGGGTCAGCTGCATATTTACATGGTAATAGGCAGAAATGAAAATTATAGATTTTTCTGGAATGTATGTGAGATTGGAACAAAATTTAATTTTCTACAGCTCTGTTATGGGAGGAAGTTTTTACAAGCAAGTCATTCATTTTTAATTTGGCTTTGTCATTATGTCGCATGCGGTGAGCTCATTAACCTGAAAAGCAGAGGGGGAAACGCCAAGCGAACACCAAAATCAGTCTCCTCAAATGGTGGACAGAGCGAGGTGGTAGCAGGTTCTTCCTCAGGTGCGGCGTGTGGTGGGTTCACCTTTAATTCGTCTCCCAGGTACTTTTGCCCCCTAGACCCGCTGTGCACAGGAAATTTGGGGCCTTTAGAGGGCGCACTTTTGAGGCCAATGGGCCAAAAGGGCTGAGCTGAGCTGAGCTAGCGTGGAGACAGCGCGGGAGAAACCGGCGTCGCGGCTGGGTTCACACCGGATTCGGGGGACCTCAACATGCAAATGCCTCTTCTGTGTCAAGGACTGCGCTGGGTGGCTTCTCCACAACGATCCTGTCCAATTGGTGTTAATGTCCCCATTTCACAGGCGAGGAAACTGAGCCGTATGTCGAACACGGGCCATGCAGCTCGGAGAGGTGAAACTAGCAGGTGCGGGAGCCCCAGTCTGAACCCAGGCCCACAGGATTCCGAAGCCTATTTTACCAGCACCCCAAAACTCACTCTCCCCCCGCCCCCACACCCGACACACGCGCACACGAAGAAGCCGGACAAGGCCAAAGAGCTCTTACTAATCCCCAGGAGCCCTCAGTCATCCCTGATGAGCCTGCATCGACTTTTCCTCAGAAAGAAAACGGCTTTACGGTAAGCAGAGGTGAGGTCCTGAAACACCGTCACGGCCTTGGCAGCGTCTGGCCCCGAAATGGCCGTCCCCAGCCCCTCGCCTCAGGTTAGCCTCTCCTTTCCCGCCCGGAGGAGCCGCGTCAGACCCGCCGCGGGGGCCGGCATCTGCGCGCCCTGGGCGCGGGATCGCGCCCGCGGAATCCGGCCTCCCCGCCCCGGGCACCCCGCGCCCCTCGCGCGCTCGGAAGCCGGCAGCCCCGAGGGGAGGCCGGGCCGTTTGCAGGGCCACAGCCTGGCCCCCGCCGCAGTCCCCGGCGTCCCCCACTCGTCCCATCCCTGTCCCGTTCGAGTCCCAAGCTGGGGCCTCGAGCGCGGCCGCCGAGCGAGACTGGGCGCGGGGGCAGAGCGCGCCTCTCCGGCCGGGCGCGGGTGCCCTGAGGGACGCGCGCGGGGCCCGGCCGCCGTGGGCAGGAGGCGCGCGTCCCTACGCCCAGCCTGGCGGGCAGCCGCGGCTTCCCCCGCCCAGCCGCCCGCAGCTCGCGAGCCCCCGGCGGCGGCCTGGGCACGACCACCGCGCCCCGGCACGGACGGGCAGCCTTCCCCGACTCTGCCCCAGGCTTGCGCCGCCCCTTCCCGAGGGCCCCTGGGCTGCAACGACCACCCGAATCCCGGGCTCCGAGATGCCCGCGGCGCCGCGCGGCCTCGGGATACTCACCGCCCGCGGCCCGCCGGGCTGCGGCCTCACTCGGCTCCCCGCCCGGCTCCCCGAACTTGCTGCTCTGCTCCGAGCCCCCGGAGCAGCTGGGCACGGAGATTTGCTGCGATGTCGCCTATCATCCTGGGGATGCCTGCGGCTCGGCTCTCCGCCCGGCTCCGCGCGCTCGGTGCGGGGCTCCCGGGCCCGTCTGCCTGCTGCCAGGCCAGGTGAGCGCTTTGTGGAGCTCAAAGCTCGACGCCTCAGTCTGGGTGGCTTTAAAAGAGGTGCGTTTGGAGTTGCCCGACCCTAGCCAGGGCTTCCTTCCAATCGGTGCAATTTCAAATCTTCATGCTCGTTCATTCCTATACCGGCTAATTCTGGTTTGGCAGGAAAAAAAAAAAAATGCAATCACCTCACATGCACACTCTTGTGGCCGGTTGAAGTTTATAGTTTTGGCTGAGGTTCCGCTAATGCTCTAAACATTTATAACTGGGGGAAAGGGCCTGAAACCTAATCCAGGAGGCAGGTGAGGACAGAAGTATCTTCCACTTCTCTGAGATAGGAGAGAACGGATGAAACAGACCCTCACTCCAATCTGGAGCACAAAACATAGCAGTTTGTAGAGCGGAAATGGGGAGCAAGACCTGCAATATTCTTGGCCAAAGAGGACTGAAAATCTCTCATTTGTCCCACTCTGACTATAGCCTCTGCTGCTCTTTCTGCAGTGTCGTGGGCACCAGGCACGAATTTCATCTCCGGGTGTTTCACCCTGTTCCCAGCAGGGCACCGTAGACAATGCTTTGCCTTTGGAAAGTTTTCCATATTTGTGAAGTCAATGTGTGGATCAGTGAAGCCAGGGCTATTTTACCCCACTTGAAAGATTTCGTAGTAGCTTTCTACTGCTGTCGTAATAAATTCTCACAAACTTAGTGGCTGAAAACAACACAAATTCATTATTTTGCAGGTCTGGAGGTCACAAGTTTGAAGTGGGTCCTACTGGGCTGAAATCATGGTGTTGGCACTCAGAAGGTTTTGTTCTTTCAGGCAGTTCTAGGACGGAGCCGCCAGCTTCGGAGGCTGCCCACATTCCTTGGCTTGTGGCCACTTCCTCTGTCTGCAAAGCCAGCAATGTTGCATCATTCTGCGCCTTCCTTCCATACTCACATCCCTTCTGTCTCCTCTATGCTGCCTCCTCTTCTACTTTTAAGGATCGTTGGGATTATGTCGGGCTAGCTAGACAATGCAGATAATCTCCCTATTTTAAGATCAGCTGATTAGCAACCTTAATTCTGTCTGCAACCTTAATTCCCCTTTTGCCATGTAAAGTAACATAGCCACAGGTTCCAAGGATTAGGATGTGGATGTCTTTGGGAGACCATTATTCTGCCTACCACAGAGTTTCTTTTCCCTTCCTCTCTTTTTTCCTTCCTTCCTTCCTTTACCTTCCTTTGCTTTATTTTTTTGAAAAAAAAAATCACATGTATTTCTCATTGCCATTTCTTATATAAACTCTTTTTTTTTTTTTTTTTTTGAGATATGGTCTACTTCTATCGCCTGGGCTAGAGTGCAGTGGTGTCATCAGAGCTCACTGCGACCTCAAACTCCTGGGCTTAAAACAATCCTTTCGCCTCAGTCTCCTGGGTAGCTGAGATTACAGGTATGTGCCACCACGTCTGGCTATTTTTTAATTTTTATTTTTTGTAAAAATGGGGGTCTTTCTTTGTTGCCCAGGCTGGGCTTGAACTCCTGGCCTCAAGCAATCTTCCTGCCTCGGCCTCCCAAAGTGCTGGAATTACAGGCATGAGCCATCGCACCTGGCCTGAGCTCTTGATTAAAAAATAATTGAGAACATTGTGAGAAACTGTGGCTAAGTGAGGGCATTTTGATGAGAGGCTAGGCTTAGATGGTCTAAGTGTCTTACTTTTGCTGATGAGAACATGAGTGAATGGATGGCTAATGGCCCTTGGGCCATCCTTCTCAGATACCACTTACTTCAACCAGGATCTTGACAGCAAGTCATGATTGGGGTTCCTGGCAAGTACATCAAGTACAGATGATCCATCTTGTTTGCAAAGCAGTCTATATGCTTTTTAAGTCTGTTTTTTTTTTTCCTCTGAAACCTTGTAGATTTATTGAGGTATGATTGATGTAGTATGAACTGTACGTACTTGAGTATACAATCTGATGAGTTTCAGCATGTCTGTGGAACCTCACCTCAATCAATGACTCCAGAATTTTCCTTGTGCCACTTGGAAATTCAATCCTCATCCCACCTGCACATCCCCAGGCGGTCTTTAATCTGCTCTCTGAGAAGCTTCTACTCTGGACCAGGAAGCACTTTTCTGGTAAATCATTCTGTCTTCACAAGTACCATTGCTCTTACCTGCCTGATCTCTCATTGACACAGGTTGGTTGAGAGCAGGCCCAAAGCAAAGGGACCTGTGATTCATGGTTCTGTATAATTGGGTTAAATGAATCGAAATCCCCTACCAAATAGCATGTAAAAGACAAGCACTAAACTCTTCATGTATCTGAAGTAGAGTAACCTAACATTATCTCTTGATTTTTAGATAAATTACATATTATCTCACAATAGCAATCTTACCTTTAATTGAATTATGTTAGATAACAACCTTGCACCTTAAGAAGGTAAAATGATTCAAGTGTTTGCCTCTAAAAGTCTTCCCTCTTAGTTCTAATCATGCACTCAACGGATTGTACAACTCCACTTTGGAGTTGGGGTGGAACTAAGAATTCGGACAATCTGTGCCTTAATTTTGATGGTTTAATGGTATGGATTAGAACAGAATGGGATAAAATCAACTTTTGAGGAAGTTGCCAGCACAGAACATTGAAGGGCTTAGAGAAATACCCTAAAGTGTCAGCTTGACTGCTCCATTTTTGTAGCCACTCCAGATATAAAGATGACCTGAAACTTGCATGGTCACCCAGGGACATCCTCTGTTCATCTCTCAGTGCAGAAAGTAGCTCTCCTCCCCACTCTTCTGAGCTTAATTCAGGGAGACGGAAGACTAGAATCCAGAACACATTGTGCCTGAACGTGTTCAGGCACACGACACACTCAGGAGAAACTTTATGAAGGAGGAAGGAAATGCTTTGTCTGACCCAAGACCAGACACCCAGTGCTGTGCCAAAAGCCTCACCACCTCTTGCCTTGTAGAGTCAGTCTGTGCCCACCCAGCATTGTCTCTGTGACTGAATTTATCTTTCCTTATGTGCAGGTGCTTTTACCAAATGGGGATCCTGGTTACATCTGTTCTTGGCAGGCATCTTCAATCTCTGCCTGCAACCAAACTGGCTTCCAGGGGTGTTAGACTTCAGCAAGGCTTGGTGGGCAGCAGGGAGGGGGGGTGACAAAAAGAGGTTGGAGGTCTTATAGCAGCCTTCAGCAGCCTGGAGGCTCATGACAACTGCCACAGTGGGAGGACGTCAGCCGTGGCTTCCAGATGCCCCGTAAATGTGTTTTCAGATTTCAACAAGACCTCATTTTTATGTGTTGTCCATGAGCCACATGTGCTAATAGTTACTTTTCAGCTATTCATTTATTCTTTCATTCAGTAAATATTTGCCACATGTCTATTATGTGCTTTTATAAAGCGCATGGGATACAGCAGTGAACAAAACCAACAAAAATGCTTTCCCTCATTGAGCTTATATTCCAGCGAGTGGAAGAGAAATAATAAGCAAGACAAGGTAAGATATATATAAATATGGTTAAATAGTAATATGTGCTAAGGAGGAAAGAAATATAAGCAAGGATGGGGAATTTGCAGGATTGTGGGGGTGAGAAATTTTAGATGGGAGGGAAAGCTTCAACAAGAAGGTGACGTCCGCAGGAAGTACATGAGCCATGAGAATGTCAGGATGAAGCTCATTCTAGTGGAGGGAGTAGCAGGTGCAAAGGCCCTGAGGCAAGGTCATCCTAGGGCCTTGAAAATAATAGAAAAAAAAATGGGCTTTTATTCAGAGACAGGAAGCCATGGGGAATTCAACAGAAGAGTGACATGAGGACAGTGACATTTACCAAGATCCCTCTGGCTACTGGATTGAGAAGAGACTGCAGGGGAACAGGATAGAAGCAGAAAAACCAGTTAGAAGTTGATTACAACAATCCAAGTGAGAGACAATGGCTATTGGGACCATAGAGGTGGCAATGAAGACAGTGAAAAGGGATTGGATTCTTTGTATGCTTTGAAGGCAGATTTGCAGGGTTGCTTACAAAAGGAATGTGGGGCGTGAGAGAAAGAAGAGTCAAGGATGACTCCAAGGTTTCAACCCAAATGACTGGAAGAATGGAGCTGCCACTAACCAAGACGGGAAGACTGCAGGAGGAGCTGGTTTGGAGGAGACATTAGGAGTTCAGTTTGGACCTATTAATATTTTGCTTTAATGTGGCTTTCTTGATAGCCACACAATGGAATATTATATACAGAAATTAGAAGGACCAACTGTATCAACACACTATAATATGTTTCAATCTTAGCAATGAAATATTAAGTGGAATAAAAGCATAATACTCTTTATATAAAGTTTAAAAAACTAAAACCAAATATTTTTGGAATACATTTAGATGCAATACAACTATATAAAAAGGGAAGCAAAGGAATGATGAACATGGGATTTAGGATGATGGTTTATCAGGTTGGTGGAGACAGGGAGATGGGGTGGGTATGGTTAGATGTGCTTTGCTGTCAGGTGCATAGCTTTTGTTGGGTTGCTGGGTTCATGGAGACTTATTTCATTATTAAAGATACCTCACTATGACCAAGCGGACTTATAGCAGGAATGCAAGATTGGCATGCATCTGAAAATCAACTTATGTAATATACAGTGTCAGCAGAATGAAGGACAAAAGCATATGATCATCTCAATAGACAGAAGCATTTGACAAAATCCAACAGTCTCTCATGATAAAAACATGCAATAGACTATCAGTAGAAGGGAACTTTCTCATCCTGATAAGGGGTATCTACAGAAACCCACAGTTAATGTTGTACTTAATGGTGAAAAACTGACTGCATTCCTCCAAAGACCAGGAATAAGACAAGGATGTCCACTCTTGTCACTCCTACTTGATGTTGTACTAGAGGTTCTAACGAGGGCAATTAGACAAAAATAAATAAATAAAAATTAAAAAAAGAAATAAAGACCATCTAGATTGGAAAGGAAAAAGTAAAATCTCTATTTTTGGATGATATGATTTATATACAGAAAATCATAATAAATCTAACAAAAATAGGAGTAATAAATGAGTTCAGCAAAGTTTCAGCTTACAGGATCAATGTACAAAAACCAATGATATTTCTGTTCACTAACAATTCCATTTACAATAGCATCAAAAAGAATTGTTATAAGTGGGAGTAGGCAAGGTGTGGTGGCTCACACCTGTAATCTCAACACTCTGGGAGGCCAAGAGGAAGGATCACTTAAGACCAGGAGTTGTAGACCAGCCTGGGCAACATAGGGAGACCCCATCTCTACAAAAAGTTAAAAAAAAAATTAGCCAGGCATGATGGCGCTTGCCTATAGTCCTAGTTCCTTGTGAGGCTTAGGTGGGAGAATCGCTTGAGCCCAGGAATTTGAGGCTGCAGTGAGCTATGATCACGTCATTGTTAAAAGAAATTAAAGACCTACATAAATGGAAAGACATCTCTGTGTACACCAGTGGACCTTCCAGCCCAGGTAGTTTCTGTAAGAGAGGAGCTAGGCCTATTCTGGCCCCTCTGCAAGAGAGCATCAGACAATTTCAATGTATTGTGAAGACCAAATACCAGCACTGGGGAACTCTTAGGGCTATAATCAGTGATTGTGAAATCCAAGGAGCTACTACTCTCTTCCTCACTGTGAAGCAATGGAGAATGTGTGTTGAAAGCCAAGAATACACAGAGTTGAGGTGTTTAGGTTCTGAGATCAGCAAGACCTGAGCTGCAAGCCCCGTTCCTATCTGTGTCTATGTGGCCTGGACACCAGCCCTAGAGGGGGTACAGTAACAGCACCTCCATCAAAGACTTATTGTGAGGATTCGATAAAATAACACACGTAAGGTACCACACTTGACACATTATTAAGGGACTTTTTCTAAAGTAGTGGTAACAGTGTCATCCATATCCATCCACCTCTTAGGTAAAATTGCCCGACATGAGAGCCCTCCTGAAAGGCAGCATAAACTGGTGGTTAAGAGCATAAAACCTGGAGTCCCATTGGTTGAATGGAAATCCCAGCTTTCACCACTTACCTCTTCACCTATTAATAAGGGTACTCAGCATCTCTACATCTCAATGTCATCTTCTGTGAAACGGGAATGTCCAGTCCATTTGGACTCCTATAACAAAATACCATAGACTGGGCAACTTATATAAACAACAGAAATTTGTTTCTCATAGATCTGGGGGCTGGAAGTCCAAGATCAGGGTGCAGCAGATTCAGTGTCTAGTGAGGGCCCATTTCCTGGTTCATAGACAGTGCCCTCTTGCTCTGTCCCCACCCACATGGTGGAGGGGATGAGGGCACTATCTGAGGTCTCTTTTATAAGGGCATAATCCCATTCGTGAGGGCTCTGCCCCTGTGACCTAGTCACCTCCCAAAAGCCCCACCTCCTCAGACAATCCATCTCCTTGGGAGTTAAATTTCAGTGTACAAACTTTGGGGAGATACAAACTCAGACCATAACAGAGAGTAATAACAACAACTATAACAATAACAATAATACCTACTTGGGTTGTTGTGAGGTGTAAATGGTTGAAAGTATGTGAAGTCAATCGGCATGTGTCTCCTAATGGGATACACTGAGGATGCAGCATCCCTTCTGTTGGATTCTTGACAAAAAATACGTAACCTAAATGCAATCCTGAGAAAACATCAGACAAATCTGAGGTGAGGGACGTTCTACTAAATAACTGGCCTGTACTCCTTAAGAAAGTCAGCATTCTGAAGGATAGAGCTCCAGGAACAGTGCAGATTAACGGAGAGGAGAGACGTGACAACTACATGTAAGGCGTGATCCAGGATCTCTTTCACCCATTGTCGTGGGTGACCAAATCTGATTAAGGTCGGGAGATGAGGCAGTAATACTATGACTATGTTAATTTTTTTATTTGAATAACTGCCATACTGTGGTTATGTAAGGGAATCCCCCCTTTTGAAGGAAATGCTCACTGAAGTATTTGGGAGTAAAGAACAATTTTAAAAGTGTGTGAAAGTCTTAGGACAATGCCTGGCACATAGCACTACATGAGTGTTAGCTATATTTTCTAACTGACTTTTTGCAATGCTGAATTCCACTTGGTATCAAACAGAGCCATGGTGACCTTCATTAACAATGTTGCAGGAAACTGCCTAATATAACTACTTTTTCTTTTCCTGTTTGCCAGCATTTGGTTTCAGATCTTATGCATTACCCTCAAAATATAGGAAAGCTACAGGAAATTTCCTTTGCTCACACATAACACTTCTCCATTCCTCTTGGTTCCTCCTGCCCTCCCTACCTCTCTCCATTCCCTTTATGGGCCTCAGTTTAGTGCATTCAGACTGCAGAGGAGGAGCAATACCGGGTGGATAGAGCAACTTGCTGCTGAACAGGGAGAGGCTGCTTAGCAGAGAGCAGGGGACGTTTGCAGGGAAGAGTACCCCCGAGAGATGGCCTTTAAATAGGCCATAGTGTGCCTCTCCTCTCCCATGTGGGATGGGGTAATCCAGTGGGATGTAGGGGAGAGGTGGTGGTAAGTAAAGATGCCTACCTAAACCATATGCTGGTTCCCAACTTAGTGTGACTGACAGGTAAGGGCAAGAGAGCCATCTTTCGAAACACTTGCTATGCATGAATGGCTAAATCTTGAATCACAGCCCTCAGTGACTTTGACCTGGGCGTATGTGGACCGAATGATTGTGGTTACCTTGGTTACATAAACCACAGTGACCTGGATTCACTATAGGAAAGGCCAGCATTTGATATGGATATCTCACTAGGCTTGGGTCCCACCCACTTGAACCACAGTTGGGTCTTTGAGATACTTGGGGTAAAAAAAAAAAAATCACAATCAAACATGCTTCATGAGATTTTAAACCTCCGTGGAGAGAAGTCCACCAATGGGAAGGACGAGAAAGATGGTTTGGCCCTCCTTAATGTGCATACAGCTGAGGACTGAGGAAGCTGTCCATGGAGGTGTACTGGCTGCAAACAAGGAAGAGGTTGCTTTCTGGCTTGTAGGACTGTCTATGAGGATGATCTGACACAGTATCTCCCAGAGGGTGAGATGGGGGCACTGGTGATTTTCAGACTTACATCAACCAGCAACGACTGACCTCCTTTCTGCTTTCAAAAATATTCTTGAGCTCCTACAAGATGCCAGACACTAGGTGTCTAGGTGCTGACAAATCAGTGATAAGCACATGCACGTCCCGTTCTTTTTCGGTCCATTGAATAGTCAAGCACAAAATCAGTTCAGAGTTAAATGGTCTTTTACATCCTCTAATTTATTAAGGGACAGAGCAGTCTTCAGCCTTCGAATCATCAAGTAGCCCCATCTTTTTGGAATTTAATAACCATATTTTGCTTTCATTTATTTATTTGCGGTTTCCTTTATTTATTCTTTTATTTAGCAATGGCTACTGAGACCTTACTGCAGGCTGGGTGGGTTTCAGGTGGTGGAGAACACCACACTGGACAAACCCAAGGGAGTTTCTGTTCTCATGGAGCGTACATTCCAAGAGAGAATAAAATATGCAATATTTCAGGTGCTGACCAGCGTTATGAAGTAAAGCGAAGCAGGGTGAAGGAAGTGAGTAGAGGGTTGTTTACTCTTTTCTACATTTAGGTTGGTCTTGATAAGTGGTAGACTTGCTTCCCATTTACACTAATGGTATGACTCCTATCAAAGTAAGTTCAAGTTAAAACCAATTTCATTTGAAGAAAATGGTAAGTAAATAATTGTTCAGTGAGGTGGTAGGCAAATAGTGGACATTTGGCAAGCATTGCTTTAAGGCAACAGTTCCCAGCCTTGGCTGTACATTAGAACACCTGGGACGCTTTTGAAAAACCCAAACAATCAAGCCACACTCCAGACCAATTGCATCAGAAAAATTAGCCAAGTAACCCTTATTCTGCCAACGTCACAGGGGAACTTCACTTTACTTTCTGGGGAAGTTGAACCAGAGAGGCAGGGCAGGGCAGAGGTGGACCTGGGGATCCAGAGAGCTGTAGTGCTGGGAGAGGTCTGCATGCTAAATCGTGGGACACAGCACCCCCAGCACCTTTCGCCTCTCCTGTTCCCAGGACACCAGCAATCCAGCTTGTATTTCCCAAAAGGGAGATTAGAAGATTCTTCCCTGAAGAAATTAAATGGGATCAAAAAGAATGATTTGAATACAATGATGTTTTGGGGTTACCTAATGAAACAGTTGGCTTTCTACCGAAAAATAACCAGCAAAATACATCCTTTGGCACATCCTTCCCTGCCCGTGAACACAGAGCTTCTAATCAGCTATAGGAAGGAAGTCTGAATCTATGCCTGCTAAGTGAATTAGGTTTCAGAAAGTTGGTTCCAGCAGTGACGTTGGAGGGAGGACCCATGCTTAGGGAATGGGCACTGACCATCCCATCGCAAATGTGGTAGGTGACACAGAGGTGGGAGCTAGAGGGGGTACCCACCACTGGCCCACCATCGGTGTGAATAACGACAGTGCTTACTGTGATCCTGGCTCTATTCTCAGATCTTTATGAGCTGTTTTGTTCAAGCCTCACAACATCTCCATGAGGAAGATAGTGCTGTTTTCCCATTTGCAGGTGAGGAAACAGAGGCACAGGCAAGTTAAGGAACTTGTCCTGGTTCACACAGCTAGTAACTGGCTGAGCTGGGATTTGAATCAAGGAAGTCTGGCTCCAGAGTCCCTGCACTCAACCGCTACAGCATGCTGCCCTTAGTTAAATACACATTACTAGGGGGAAAAACAATCTCAGGGGATACCTCCCTGGTTCCTGCAGGCTGCCGTTGGCTTGAAGAGTAGGTGTCCCCATCTCCCTAACCAGGTGTTTAAAGGCCTCCTTGACCCAACTCAGCTCACTAGAATCACCTTCTGCCATCATTGTTCCAGGTTAAGTGGATTTCCCTCAATTCCCAGAAGATGTTCATGCCTTTGTTTCCATAGAATCCCCCTCCTTCTGTACTTCGTTATTTATCACAATCCTTTTTTTCTTATTGCTGGTCATGGCTTCATTCAAGCTAGCTCCTTCACCGTCATGTCTCTCAGATCGAAGATAACTCCTTGATAAGCCCATGGGACTTGTGTGCACCTCTGGGGCTCTGCAGAGCACCTCTGCTGTTTCTGCCTGCCTGGCACCCATCCTCCCTTCTGCTAACAGCAACCTGGCCTTCCCCCTGGTGAGCTGTCTCTGCTGAGGGTTGAGCTGCTTTTCCAGGATCCAAACGCATCCTCTCAGGGCATTCTTTTTCTCTGACTAAAGAAATGGGCTTAGGAATGAACTCGTGATGCAAACCAAACCATTGCACCCAATCTCAGCTCTGGGGTGGTAGCTACTGGAAAAGAGGCACGCTCTGCTGGGCCTGCTGAGCAGGTGGGAACCAAGCCTCAAACTGCTGGGGGGAACTCTCGCTACCTCTTGGGAGCATAGCGCGATGTAAGGTTAAAGTAAGCACAGAGGGGACAGAGCCAAGAGTTGGAGAAACAAAGAAGTGATGTCCTCATTTGAGCAGCTGGGTCCAATCATGCTTTCCGGAATCTCCTGTGCTTTTCTGTTACTTGAACCAATGTGTGTTCTTGAGTCAGTTTGAGGCACTCGTCCTATGCCAGTGCACGGATCCCAACTCACACACAGCCCGTGTGCCGTATGTTATGATTGATTCATGGTTCTGAGTTCCGGGAGACAAGGACACAAGTGGGCACAAAGTAGGTATTCAGCAATGCATGCTGACTCATTGGACAGCTCACTTTCCTGCGGCTGGGGACGTCTGAGCGTCCCACACTGTGCCTAGCGGCCTTGGGGAGCTAGATGTACTTCCTTCTCTGGAAATCAAACTTTCCCTAATTGCCGGCAGCAAAACAGCTGCCGTGGGAAAGCATCTTTTTACTTGTTCAGTCCAAAACTGTGACTCATCTGCTCCCTTTTTTCTTAGAAAAATTCTGCCGTGGGAATTAGAAGGGTGTGCTCTTCTCCTGAAGTTTGTCTCAGGGCATGTTAAACACCACCACAGATCATCAGCAAATAATCTCTATGTTTAGTTTAAATGGAGCAGAAAACCCCAAGGTGTGAGAAGCACAGAGAAGATGGGGTTTGGAGGGAGCAACTTCCTGAACAGGGGAGGAGAACAAGGAAAAGCCTCAGCAGAAAGGCCTGAGGCTCAGAACTTAAACAGGCATTTGTTAACAGGGACAGTCCAGAGCGAAGTTGTAAAGTCAATTAGGTGTGTTTTCGAGCCCAATTTGTCCCCAACTCAGTGGCCCATCTCTTCCCACCCATCATTCTTCTCCAGGTGGTTTCTAGCTCATCAGGCCATGGAGGTCGGTTGATCCTTCCATCATGTCCAGCTGGCTGACCCACACCCTCTACCTTAGACTCTTGAAAGTTACATTCCTCGTCCTCTGTCCAATCCACTCACCTCCCGAGTCCCCTGTGTCTTAGTGGCACCATTACCTCTGGTCATCCCTCTAGAAGAGACGGGCATTTCAGAAGTGTGGGATCGTGTTTCATCCAGTGGCCCATCCTCTGTGGGCTCCAGCCCTTCCACCTGGAGCACGCCTTGCCCCCCCTTGTCTGCTCTCCCAGCCTCAGCCCCACCGTTTAGCCCTGAGGCGCCTGCATGTCCTGGGCTCCAGCCAGACTGGGTCCTCCCTGCCTTACTCACCCCATCCTTTGAATGTGGCCTTATATTTTTCTACCTGTGTGCCTTTTGTTACACAATTCCTTTTCCTGGCATGCCTTTCTTTCCCGTCTTGTCCTATTGGTCCTTCCCATACCGCAAGGACACCCAGACCCTGTTCTGTCACTCAGCGGGAGTGTTCTTGCTGTTCCTTGAACTAATCTGTCACTTGGTCTATGTTTTCTCGGGGTAGAGCTACTCGTCATCATGTTTCATGTTGAGCATTCCCAGGACAATGCTCTTTAAGAGACCAGGAGTTACTCATCTCTGCAGAGCGGTGCAGTGAGGCGGTTATGATCATGGGCCCTGGAGCCAGGCTGCCTGGTTTTGAAATCTGGCCCTGCCCCTCACCAGCTGTGTGACCTTGGGAAATTTACTTAACATTTCTGGTGTTAGTTTTTCTGAGTGAGAATAATAATACACCTACTTCATTGAACTGTTGTGAGGATTAAATAAAATAATACATGTAAAGGGACTAGAACAGTGCCTGGTACAGAGTGGTTACTCAGTGTTAGCTATCATCATCATCATCATCACCATCACCTCACTCTCATTCATTCAACAGATATTCATGGAATTCCATTTTGTGCCAGACACTGTTCTAAGCAGTGGGATTATAGCAATGAAGCAGATCAGAATCAAGAACACTTGTGAGGTTTATGTGAGGGAAGAGGAGAAAGGAATAAATAAGCAAACAAATAAACAAATGGTGACAGATGAGAAAAACAGCACGATGATGTGACAGACAGGGACTGGGAGGCTCTCAGGTGTATTCTTTTTCTTTTGAGACAGAGTCTCGCTCTGTCACCTGGGCTAGAGTGTTGTGGTGTCAGCCCAGCTCACCTCAACCTCCCGGGCTCAAGTGATTCTGTCTCAGCCTCCTGAGTGGCTGGGATTACAGGCGCACCATGATGCCTGGCTAATTTTTTCTACTTTTAGTAGAGACAGGGTCTCGCTCTTGCTCAGGGTGCTCTGAAACTCCTGAGCTCAAGTGATCCTCCCACCTCAGCCTCCCAGAGTACTAGGATTACAGGCGTGGGCCACGGTGCCCGGCCTTTGATCACTCTTATATGATACAAATTGTAGATGTTTTGCATGTTCCCAATGCCCTAAAATGTTCGAGTAAGATGAATAGATGAATGGATCTTTCCTCGAGGGCTGTGTTTATTGTCAATGATTCTAGAATCTTGAGAAGCTCGTATGATTCAGTGGATTTGGGGCATCTGGTAGAGGTGGGCTGGGAGGAGGATATTTTGAGACAGGAGCCTTTGCCACCCCCCACCCCATTTCATATACTATAGGACTCCCTTCATCTCAGGTCTAAGTCCTCAAGTTCAGACACTTGTTCTGGCTGAGTCATGTGGCCCCAGCCTCCAGCTGCCCAGGTAGGGTAAGACGGCCGCATGGTGGGCAGTGGCAGGTGGCGTGGCCAGAGAGGCCCCTCCGTATTTATCTGACTTAGTCCCACAGAGCCCAGTAAGAATGTGTTCCTGAGGACCAGGGCCAACTTTAAGCACAAGGAATAGAACTAACCCTCTCCCTCTACTACTTAGCACACTTTGAAGCATTTCTCTTTTAAAAACCACTCCTTGGGCCCTTGAGAGGTTATGTTTTGGGAGCATTCGCAGCAGTTCTTAATACCCCAGTGCTGCTGGGAGAGACCCTCTTTCAACTGTAAGCAACTAAACACAGATGCGTTTCCCTCCTTAGCAGACAGCAGGGGACAGAGCAAACGGGAATGGGGTGGGGGCGTTTCACACAGGATGAATGTGTCAAGAGCACGAGATGCTTCTTAGTGCAATGGAGCCTCCTCAGCTAGGCAACAGCATGCCTCTACCAAGCGCCCTGGGCCGAAGGAGGCCAACGCCAGGAAAGAGTGAGCATGCAGGGAGAGGGGTGGGATAAAGGAGTGGCCAAGACAGGTTTAGTCTGCGTCCTGTCCTGCCTGAGGCTGCCGTGCTGTGAACACTAAGTCTGAGATCCCTGTGCTCAGAAGTTCTGATGTGAGCAAGGCACTGAGATTTAAAACAACTTAGTACCCTTTACCCTTCTGAAGTGGTTCTTAATGCACTGGGAAAATGATACTTAACCAGTCTGTCTTCCAGTCCACTTTGGGGACTTTAGTCCCTCACGACACCTTCCCCACTCCCCGCCCAGGCTGAGTTCATTCTGATTGGTGGGTGACCTTGCCTTATTAGATATAAAATAGTTTGAATATCACTGTTAGGATACCTAAAATTGCTGCAGTAAATAGCTATAATTCTGTACTGTGCGTTTAGACATTTAAGTGTACTGAGTCAAACCATTTGCTGCAAATCCACACTTTTTGGGTGTCTGCTACATGTAAGCCTTCTTACATGTGAGCTACATGTAAGCTACATGTGAGTTCTACGTGGCAGTCCTGGGGGAATGCAGGAGAGGGCTGTCATTCCCGCACAGACACACTGCACCCCACAAACGCCCAGATGCCTGCTCGCGTGGCTCAGTCTACGGTTTCCTATGGAGAGAGAAACAGGAAGAGAAGACAAAAGGTGAATACCATGAGGGAGAGGCCCCTGGGACCTACGTCTTGGGGTCTGATGGATGACTAAAGGCTTCGGAGGGTGGTGGGTGGCTGCATGGCAGAGGGTTTGCAGTGTGTGGCAGAGTCTGCAGGCGGTAGCACTTGAAGTGGCAGCAGAAAACAGGTCACACAACTTGGGTAGAGCCTCCTAATGCCTGGGGCTTTGGGGAACAAGAACCTCTTTCAAGTTTCTGACAATGGATAATATCTTTGCAGTGAAGCCTCTCTTCTGTCCTGAATTCTTTATTTTCTCTAAAATGCACAAGTTATCCTTGGATGATTCCTATGAAATGGACTCAGTTGGGAATAGCATAAAATGAAGGCAGTAGATGGAAAGAAGTTTTAAAAGCCAAAGCAAAAAAATGCTGATGTGCTCAATATTTTTCTTGCTATTTATGCATTGAGAGCCTGTCTCACTACTCGGTGGGTCCTCAGGACCCATCTCAGGGGCCCTTCAAGAGTAGGCTCTCCTTGTTGAATGGATAATTGAGCGAATCTACGAAGCATAAAAGCCCCTATTCTAGGGATTAGCGGGCTTTGGCTTTCAACTTGCCTCACCACTGGGATGATGAAATTGGCCTTTCCTCTGCTCTGGCTATAAACACACATTTATGTCATTCGTTTCAACATACCTGGTGGTTGAAGCAAGCAGCACTCTCCTTGTTCCTGATCTGCATCTGTG
This sequence comes from Avahi laniger, assembly GCA_963575035.1. Classification (NCBI taxonomy): domain Eukaryota; kingdom Metazoa; phylum Chordata; class Mammalia; order Primates; family Indriidae; genus Avahi; species Avahi laniger. The sequence goes on along the minus strand of CAUYSK010010161.1, from coordinate 12,546 downwards.
GGGCTGGGGGAGCAGTAAGGAGATGGGCTGGAACAGAAGCCGGGCACATAGAGACCGCCTCTGTTTTTAGGACATCTATACTCTGAAGGTCAAGCAGGACCAGAATTTCCAACAACTCTTTCTCCTCCTTTCCGCACTGACTTCTCCCCACTCATCCCTGGGGCCCACCGTATTCATTCTCATGGGCCTGGGTGACAAACTAATTCCAGACCAATGTTCAAACTGTTAAAGGACCATTCTTGGGAGTGTTGACATTTTGAAAGTTAACTTATCAGAGAATCTGAGAGTTGAAAAAGATGTTTGAGATCATCCAAACCCAGGGTCAGCAATTGGGCCAAATCCAGCTTGAGACTCATTTTTGGGAAATAAATTTTTAATGGAATACAATGCCCACTCACTTACATGTTGTCTATAGCTGCTCTTGCACCACAATGGCAGAGTTGAGTAGCTGCAATCGAGACCACATGGCCTGCAAAGCTGAAATAGTGCTTATTTGCTCCTTCCAAAGTTTGCTAACACCTGATCCAATCTAACCCTGTTTGCCTCCCTGACAAGTGATCGTCCAATTGAACACCTTCTGTGACACTTCCTGATTAATACTCAGCTCTTTAGTGTTAGAAGGTTTATTCTTATGTTAAGTTACATTCGCTTTCTTGTTTTTCTTTTTTCTACCACTTTGTTGGAAAATTAAAAAGTCAGATAATCCCAAAGAGCTCTTTTTTTTTTTTTTTTTTTTTTTTGTGAGTCAGGGTCTCACTCTTTTTTCCTGGCTAGAGTGCAGTGGCATCATCATAGCTCACTGCAGGCTCAAACTCCTGGGCTCAAGCGATCCTTCTGCTTCCATCTCCCAAGTAGCTGGGACTACAGGTCTGCACCACCATGCCTGGCTAATTTTTCTATTTTTTTGTGTGGAGATGGGTCTCAATCTTGCTCACACTGGTCTCAAACTCCTGGCCTCAAGTGATGCTCCCACCGCAGCCTCCCAGAGTGCTAGGATCACAGGCATGAGCCACCTTGCCTGACCCCAAAGAGCAAATTTCTAATGGTGGAATTACAAACACCTTTACAGATTGATGGAAGGGATAGTTGGCAAGAAGGAAAGGAAGTAGCTTCCTTTCAAAACACATGATGTAGGTAGTTGCCTCCTTTCTTCCCACTTTCAAGCTGCACCCTAGTTCTGAAACTTTGGAGATTCAGCTTTGTTCTAGGTGGAGCCAAATCAGCCTTTGAGGTGGAATTAACCACACACCAGCATTCCCTTTTCAGCCCTTTGAAAGTGGTCAGCTCATAACATCATTGTCTGAGATTCACACACATAGAGATTGTGAATTTCAAATGTCTCTCCTAGAAAAAGAGAAATAATAAAAGAGAAATAATTATGCAAGGGAATAAAAGAGTTTGAGATTTTGTAATTTCAAGGTTTCACTTGGATACTATTCCCTTTACTATTGCTGTATGACAAATCACCCCAAAACTTAGCAGCTTAAAATAATCATTTAATTTTGCTTATGATTTAGTGGGTCAGGAACTTGGGAAGGGCTCAGCTGAGCAGGTCTGGTTTGAGGTTTCTCATGTGGATACAGTTAGATGTCAGTTGAGTTGGACCTGCAAGATGGTGCACTGCCATGGCTGTTAGCAGATACTGTCTGTCAGCTGGGATGTTGACTGGAGTGCCCACACATAGCCACTCCAGCATGGCAGCCTCAGTGTCACTGGACTACTTCCATGGCAAGTGCAAGTGTTCCAGAACATGGTGGAAGCATTCCCAATTGGTTGAAGCAGTCACTAGTCCACCCAGATTCAAGGGGGAGGGGACATGGATGTCAGGAATGGCAAAGTCACGTTGTAGAAGATCAGGTGGGATGGGAAATATCATTATAACCATCTTTGGAAAATGTAATCTGCCACAGGTATTGTCCTGAAATTGTATTTCCTGCTTTTTCAGTAGCCTTGGCACACCCAAAATATTATCCGAGTGGGAAAACTTTAAAAGAAGTTTTCTTCACTTTATACTCCTTAGTCCTTTTCTTCTCAATTGCTTCTTGTCCTCCATGCATGGCAATGGTACAAATGAACTAGCCAGCACTCCCTGGATTGCCTATTATATTAGTTTTGGACATTAATGGCAGTGCCATTGGTTCTACTGTACTGTGATACTAAATTTCTGACTTAGCACAATAATTTTCTCTAGTATATGTTGCTCAACAGCTTTTTCTCCCCCTGATGTTTATATCAGGGTTGGATGACAATAGAGGGCAATTGGTCACTCTCTGGGAAATCTTTTGGAAAATTTCCAGAAGGATGAGAGAACCCATTCCCCGCCTCTTCTAGGAAATTGTCCATTTGCGCTAAGAAAGCCTCTTGATGCTGGGGTTCTACATATCGTGGCCTATGCAATCTTGCCTTGCACAGCCCCTGATTTGCTGCCATAGCAACACATCTGCCTTTCCTCCCTCTCTCCCTTTCCCTTGGCCTCAAGATTACCTTAGGGTTTTTGAATAGTTGTTTTGGGAAAAAAACTTTTTATGCAAAATATATGAATAAACACATGAATCACATTTAAATATTTCTAACGTGTACCAGTAATGCTAGTGTTTGGCAAGCTATTTAGGAGAAACAGGTAAGAGCCTGTGGGAGAAAAAGTGGATTGTTTATTGATAAGTATCTTATTCATCCTTTGTATATGAATATCTTAGTCCATCTTCTGCTGTTGTAACCGAATACCACAGACTGGGTAATTTACAAGGAAAAGAGATTTATTTGGCTCGTAATTCTGGAGGCTGGGAAGTCCAAGGGCATGATGCCAGCATCTGCATGGCTGGCTGGTGAGGGCCTCCTCCTTGCATCATTCTATGGTGGAAAACGCAAAGGCAAGTGATTGTGAAAGACAGAGACAGAGAGGACCAGACTTACCCTTTTTGTCAGGAGCCCACTCCCTAATCACTAACTCATTCCCCAGATAATGGCATTAATCCCTTCTTGAGGACAGAAGCCCAATGACCTAATCACTTCTTAAAGATCCCACCTTTTAATACTATCACAATGACAATTAAATTTCAACATGAGCTTTGGAGAGGACAAACCATAGTAATGACTAAGCTGTTTTGTAACTTGATATAATTCAGATCTGTATCAAAACTAAAAGGAGAACTTATCAAAGAAAAATTAAATTTGTAATATGTATGAAGGCATTAGGCAACCATGTGTGTGTGTACATGTGTGTGTGCTTATGTATATAAAATTTATGTACGCTCATCCTGTGAATCTGTCACATGGCTTATGAATCATTTCCATCCCCTCACTGTTGGAAACTTGCTGTGTGTTAGTGATGTGCCTGCTATGTCAGCGAGTCCACCTCTACCTGGTTTTCATCCACTAGTGTATCTTTCCTCAAAGCCATGTACGAATCCTTGCTGGTGTTCAGACAATCTAGGCGGCAGGTAGAAGATGTAGTTTGGGAGCCAAGTATCTAATTTTTCCATCCTGTAGTTGATGAGCCATTTTCTTATGCTATAAATGCACCCAAACTTTATTTGCATGAAAATCACCGCAAGTGTCTGTTAAAACACAGCTTCCTGAGCCCCATCCCTGAAGATTCCGATTCAGTAGGCTGGGGTGGGGCCCAGGAATCACTTGCCATCAGCACTTTGCCCAGCGTTCTGCTGATATCAGCTGCCCCCCTAGGTCATGCCCCATTTATTTTAAATCACCAGAGAGAGAGAGAGAAAGAGACCAGTGGAGACCTGAGGGGCAAAGACATAAATTGGCTTGTCTATGCCCTTCATTTAGTTGAGCATAAACCTGATTTCTTAGCCTAAAGGGCATCTGGCCAGGGGTGGAATTGGGCCAAAATATGCAGTTTATCAAAGAAGCCCTTCTCTTCCATCCTCTGTCTGGTCTCCTGCTGAGCAGGCTTCCAGGCACCTATGAAATGACCTGGCAACAAAAACAGCTGTTTCAGGGGTTCACCTAGGGAGATGAGAGGAGGTAGACATCTCTTCCCCCAAGACTGAGAGGGGAGAAGTTTCTTCCACCCTCCTGAGTTCAAGTGGGGGGATTAGGAACAAAATTAACAAAAATCCCAGTGGTGTCCAGAGCTGTGCTTTTCAGACTTTAATGTGCCTACATATCACCTGGGATCTTGTTAAAATTCCGAGTCTGATTCTGCAGGTCTGGAGTGGGGCTGGAGATTCTGAGGTTCTAACTAGCCCCCAGGTGATTCTCCTGCTAGTCCTTGGACCACATTTTGAAATTAAGGGGGGCAAATAAATACCAGAGTCTCACTGGAGGAAAGTGCCATGTTCATCCAAGAAGACATGCCCTCAATGGACTGTCAGACAAGGACGGGTAATTAAGTAAGTTTTGGAGCTGAAGGTTTCCCCAGAAATGAGGCAGGCGAGGGATGTCAGAGGACCGAGGATGGAGAGAGCAAGCAAAGAGAAGCAGGATGAAGTGGGGAAAGCAGTCTGGGGGAGGAGAAGGCTGGCTCGAAAAGAGGGATTTCTACCAGCTCCATCTGAAGGGTTCCTCATGGGCTGAGGGCACCGCTCACCTGCAGACCCTTCTCTTAGGTAGGGATGCAAGATTTAGCAATTAAAAAATTAAATGTCCAGTTAAATTTGAATTTCAGATAAACAATGAATACTTTTTAGTACAGGTATGCCCCAAATATTGCTTGGAACATACACGAAATAGTTAATATATGTTCTTTATCTGAAATTCAAATTTAACAGAACATCATGTATTTTATTAAATCTGGCAACCCTCTCCCTGACCCCATGTTCTGTTCCCTCCTAATACTGAAGCGAGTGCCCATCGCCTGTGCTTCCGGAGTAACATGTGCATCTGTCCATTCCGGCACCTGTTACACGGTATTGAACAAAATCACTGCTTCTTTGTGCTCCTTCCCCCCACAGATATCTAATCATTGAGGCTTTTGAAAGCTGACTCATTATCACTGGGATACAGTGGTGAAATGCGCTTGATATTTGTACTTGCCTAGAATATGGCTGTGGTTGAGCATTGTATTTACTTGCTTCAAAGATTTTTTTTTTTTTGTCTTAGACTTCTTTGTTTAAGGTATAACAATGGGTGAGAGCTTTTAGTCACATTTCCACTAAAGATAAAGTTATCAGGAAATGATATGCTTCTCAGTGCTTTTCCCAGCCTATTGGTTGTTGGTCTTAAAACAGTAAGACTGGATAAATTTAAATATGATCACACTACTAAAGACAATACAAAAGAAAAAACACAAATTGCTTTTGCTCGATAGCAAAACATCTTTTCAGAGATTTCTCTGAGATTCCTTTCTGCACCCACTCAGGTCAGGTAGAGGCAGAGCAGGTACCCAGAATTGAGAAGAAGGTTCTGTGGAAAGATTCAGACTGAGTCACTGGCATTCAAAGAGGAAAAAACTCAAACAGCGTTTTTTTGGACATTTTTGTGCATTGCTACACTCTGGCAAAGATGCTCATTGATATTCCGAATCACATATCTCTTTTGAATTTAGTTAAACAATTCTTCAGATTGAATGTAACAGAAGCCCTGGCCTGAGCACTGAGGATGCAGAGACCTGAAAGACCTCTCGATCTCAGGGAGGTGACAGCCCAGTTAGTGGACATTAGCTTGGTACAAGACAGGCCCCCGGGGGATTCTTTTATTTCTCTCACTCCTTCCACACATCACACATTTTGCCATTACATTTATTAGCAGTTGGAGCTCAAAAACTTACCATGAATCTGTCCACTGCTCCATCATCTTTGCCTGGATGTCAGCAATGGCTGCCAATCATCTCCTCACTTCCACTCTTGGCCCCCATAGTGGGCTGAATAACATCCCTTGGATACAGCTGGTCCTATTTCCCAGAACCCATGAATGTTGAATTACTTGAGAAAAAGGTCTTTGCAGATGTGATTAAATCAAGAATCTTGAGATGGATTATCAAAGTGGGCACGAAATGCAATCACAATGTCCTTATAGGAGGGAGATAGAGTGAGCTTTGACACAGACAAGAGGAGGAGCCATGTGAAGACAGAGGCAGACATTGGAATGTTGCAGCCACAAGCCAAGGACTGCAGCAGCCACCAGAAGCTGGAGGGGGCAGGAACAGATTCTCCCCTGGAGCTCCAGAGCAAGTGTGACCTGCCAACACCTGGATTGTGGTCCAGTGACATTGATTTCCTTCTTCTGGCCCCCAGAACCAGGAGAGAATAAATTCCTGTTGTTTTAAGCCACCAAGCTTGTGACAATTTGTTACAGCAGCCTCAGGAAACTAAGACAGCTCCTCAATCCATTCTCCACACAGAAGCCAGAGTGAACTTTTATGGATGAAAATCGACCATACCAATCACTTGCTTAAAACTTATTCATGATTATTGTCACAATTAAAATAAATCCATAGTCTCAGAGAGACATTTGTTGGACAACTGGGAAATTTGACTATGGGCTGGTTATTAGAGGACAATGTGGAATTATTGTTAGTTTTCTCCGATGTGGGAATGCGATTGTAGTTTTGTAGGGGAAGGTCCCTATTCTTGGGAGATGCATGCCAAAATATTTAGAAGTGAAGTATCATGATGTCTGCAACTTACTTTCAAACAGTTCGTGGGAAAAATCTGTATTTTTTGGAGTATCCTGGTTGGGTTCTTCCAGCTCAGAGTCTGTCAGTCAGATGTTGGCTGGGGCTGCAGTCATCTGAAGGCTTTCCTAGGGCTGGTGGACCACTTCCATGGTGGCTTACTCCGTGGCTGGTCAGTTGCTGCTGGTAAACTTGGTCCTGTCCACATAGGCCTCTCTATGGGATTGCTTGAGTGTCCTCACAACATGGAGCTGGCTTCCCCCAAAGCAAGTGTTATGGTTTGAATATTTGTCCCCCCTCCAGAGCTCATAGTGAAAATCCCCAGTGTGGCAGTATTGAAAGGTGAGGCCTTTAAGAGGTGATTGGGTCATGAGGGCTCTGCTCTCATGAATGGATTAATCCATTCATGGATTAACGGATCAATGGGTTCATGGATTAATGGGTTATCCTGAGAGTAGGATTGACGGCATTATAAAAAGAAGAAGAGAGATATGAGCTAGCTTGCTGAGCCCCCTTACCAGGTGATGCTCTACAACACCTCAGGACTCTGCAGAGAGTCCCCACCAGCAACAAGGCCCTCACCAGATGCGATTCATCAACTTTGGACTTCCCAGCTTCCAGAACTGTAAGAAATAGATTTCACAAATTTGTAAATTTTCTTTTTAAAAATTTTTTTTTTTTTTAGAGACAGGGCCTTGCTCTGTCACCCAGGCCGGAGTACAGTGGCACAATCATAGCTCACTGCAGTCTCAAACTCCTGGGCTCAAGCAATCCTCCTGCCTCAGGCTCTCAAGTAGCTGGGACTAGAGGTGTTCACCATCACGCTCAGCTAATTTCTTAATTATTTTGTAGAAACAGAGTCTTGTTATGTTGCCCAGGCTGGTCTCCAATTCCTGGCCTCAAGTGATCCTCCTGCCTTGACCTCCCAAAGTGCTAGGATCACAGGTATGAGCCACTGCACCCAGATATAAATTTTCTTTATAAATTACCCAGTTTCAGTTATTCTTTTATAAGCAACAGAAAATGGACTAACATAGTGAGCAATCCCAGAGACAAAGGCAGAAGCTGCAATATCTTTATGACCTACCCTTAGAAGTCATATGCCATCACTTTTGCTTTTTCTTCTGTTCATACAAGGCAGCCCTAAGTCAATGTGAGAGGGGCCTACACATGAGTATGAACACCAGGAGGTTAAGATCATTGGGACCCATGCTGGATGCTGGTTACCATATTGGGGAAAAAACAAAGCAAATCAAATCATAACCAAATACCTTACTCTAGTTGATATAGTCCTACACAATCTGCCTCCCCTTCTACATCTTTGCAAATAATTTTCCTCTTTCACCACTTGGTTGTAGCCACACCGATCTTCTTCCAGTTCCTTGAAATTGCTAAGTATACTCATGCCTTAGGACCTTGCACTACCTGTTCGCTTCCCCGAGTATGCTCTTCCTCCTCCTCACTGCATGGCTGAAGTCAGTCAAATCTCAGCTCAAATGTCACCTCCTCAGAGAGGTCGTCCCTCACCATTCATTCTAAGTCTACCTAGTCCCTTGCTATGACTCCACCCTTTATAAATTCTCTGTATAGCAGTTCCTACTGTTTGATAGATTTCTTTCATATTTGTTGGCTTGCTTATTGTTTACCTTTCCTACTTAGCATATAAATTCTGTGAAAATGCCTCTGTTGATCATTTTTGGATCCCTAGTGCCTAAAACATTGCCTAGTACAAATTGGCACTCAGTGAATATTTGTTGAACGACAATGAAGGGGAGAAATAAGTGTTCTAGCAGTAGTTTTAAAGAGTGCCATAGGAGCACAGAAGAGAGGACATTTTTTAGCCCCATAACTTCGACACTCTCTCCGGTAATTGTTTCCTGGGGCTGTTGCATGGACTAGATGGGTGAACTGCACTTATGTGCTCTGTGACCCGGTCTGACAAAAGAATCTCCCAACAGAGCCTAAAGGCACCACAGACTTCCTGCCAGCAACCATCGGGTGCTAGTTGCCACCAGCATTTCTTTTTTATTCTTAATGTGGTCTGAAATCTTCCCCTTCTCCAGCTGAAAGGCACAGCAGCAGCCCTCGCTGTGTTCATGGGTCCCAGCCTCCTTTGCACCGTCCCTCCCCGCGGCTCAAAGACAGATTGCAGGTCCTTGCCCCTCAGTAGTCAAGGAGGCAGGGATTTCTTTTGCCTTTCAGCCCACAAGTACAGCTCCATCATAAGAATGACCCTTGAATTCCTAAATCCTAGGGCAATTCTGGAGATGAAAGTCCTTCTATAGCCTGCCTGCGGTACCACATCCTGTCCAGGGTGTCCCTGGGGTTTTTACTCTTGTGCTAATAGACAAAGACGCATTGGGAGCTCTGAAAAGAAGAGACATTGACTGCTTACAGTAGGATGTGCAGGTGGACAGCATTGGCATCACCTGGGAGCTCATTAGACCTAGAGTCTCTCAGACCCTGTGTGTCAGAATCTGCATTTGAACTTGATCCCCAGCTGATTCATATTAAAGTGTGAGAAGCACTCGCGTGGAATACATCTTGGAGCTGTCTTCATCAGGGGGAAAGGAGCAGAGGTATTTATACTCCTGTATTTGCCAGTCCTAGTTCAGGGCTTCCCCAGGGGGAGGAAATTCTTCCCAGGAACATCTGATTTACCAAGTGCAGCAGGGAGGTGGAGTCTGGCAGCCTGAGGCCAATCCTCCTGCAAAGAGCAGCAGATACTGATGGCTGAGAGGGACAGCACATGACCAGGGGAAATGGGAGGAGAGCGGAAGGAGCGTGGGTGGATCATGGATCTGCCAGCCATGCTTCTCAGACCAGTAGATTGGATCCCATTTTATCTCTCCTGATTTTATCCACTCTTGCCCACAGCAACCTACTCTGAGAGGAAGCGAAAACCCTTGGAAGAAAACAGCTTTCCAACTAACAGCCGGGCTGCCAGCCTTAAAATAAATGTGGCTGGGTTGGAGGAAGAGGGACAGACAATCTTGGCAAAGCTAATTTCTTTCTCAAAAGAAGTAAAGAGTCTGTTGTTCAACACTTACAAAGAAGGTGAGGTGTGAATGCTCATAGGTGCTTACCAGTGCTTTGGAAAATGAGAAATGTAAGTTTGTAAGGGAGTAATTGATCATACATGATTTTTCTTTCCTTTTATGAGACTCTCCCAAAATTTCTTTTAATAAGTTTCAGTGTAGGTTTCTTTGGGGGGAGGAGGTAGATTAAAATAATCTAGTTCATTTTTAAAAAATCAAATTTACTGAGGTAAAATTTACATATAGGAAAAAAATCACCCTTTGAAGCATACAGTTCTCTGAGTTTTTTTTTTTTTTTTTTTTTTTTTGAGACAGAATCTGGCTCTGTTGCCCTGGCTAGAGTGCTGTGGCGTCAGCCTAGCTTGCAGTAACCTCAAACTCCTGGGCTCAAGCCATCCTCCTGCCTCAGCCTCCTGAGTAGCTGGGACTACAGGCATGCGCCACCATGCCTGGCTAATCTTTCCTATATATATATTTTTAGTTGTCCAGATAATTTCTTTCTATTTTTAGTAGAGACGGGGGTCTTACTCTTGCTCAGGCTCCTGACCTTGAGCGATCCACCTGCCTCGGCCTCCCAGAGTGCTAGGATTACAGGCGTGAGCCACCGCGCCCGGCCCAGTTCTCTGAGTTTTGACACAGTGTTTACAGCACTGTAACTACCCCACAATGGAGACGTGGAACAACTTCTATTAAACCTCAAAGGCTCCCTGGTGCCCCTTTGTAGTCATGTCCGCCCCTCACCCATGACACCCAGCAACCACTGATCTGATTTCTACCTCTAGAGGTTTTGCCTTTCCAGAATGTCATATAAATGGAATTATACACTTGATATCCTTTTGTGTCTGGTTTCTTTCACTTGGCATGATGCCTTTGCCCATATTGTGTGTGCCAGTGTGGATTATTACAGCTGTTCCTTGTTATTGCTGAGGAGTATTCCACTGTGTAAATATATCAAGATGTTTTTTACCCATTCATTAGTCAATGGACATTTTGTTTGTTTCCACTTTTTGACTATTAATGAGTAATGATGCTATGAAGATTTCTGTACAGGTTTTTGTGCGGACATATATTTCCATTTCTCTTTGGTCCATACCGAGGAATGGAATGACAGGGCCATGTGGCAAGTGTATGTTTAGCTTTTTCAGAAACTGCCAAACTGTTTTCCAAACTGGTTATACCATGTTACATTGCTACCAGCAGTGTATGAAAATTCCAGTTGAGTCACATATTTGCCAGCACTCGATATTGCTGGTTTTTCCCCTCACAATTTTAAACATTCTAATATGTGCGTAATGGTCTCTTTAATGAGTGTTTTTTTCATGTGCTTCTTGGCATTTTTCCATATTTTTTAGTAAAGTGTTCAAATTTTCTATGCTTTAAAAAATTAGATTGGTTTCTTGCTGTTGAGTTTTGAGAGTTCTTTTATATTCTGGTTTCTTTTCCCTTATCAGATCTGTATTTTGCAAATATTTTCTCCTACTCTCTGGCTTATCTTTTTATTTTCTTAATGTCTTTCAAAGATCAGAAGTTTTTTTTTTTCCAAATCTGCTTTAAAAAATGGAGATAATTCCCATACTATAAAGTTCACCCTTTTAAAGTGTACAATTCAGTGGTTTTTAGTATATACACAAAGTTGTGCAATCCTCGCCACTGTTTCATTTCAGAACATTTTCATCACTCCAGAAAGAAACCCTACATCTATTAGCAGTCACTGCCCCCTTGCCCTCTCCCTAGATCCTGGCAACACTAATCTTCTTTGTGTTTCCATAGATTTGCCTATTCGGGACATCTCATGTAAATGAAATCATATAATATGTGGCTTTCGTTTATGGCTTCCCTAAGCATAATGTGTTCAAAGTTCACCTGCGTCATAGCATGTATCAGAACCGGATTCCTTTTTATGATTCAATAATATTCCATTGCATGGATATATTGATACTACACTTTATTCATTCATCAGTTGGTAGACATTTGAATGGTTTTTACTTTTTGTCTATTATGGCTAATGTTGCTATGAACATTTGTGTACAAATTTTTGTGTGGACATATCTTTTCATTTCTCTTGGGTATATACTTTGGAGTTGCTGGGTCATACAGTGATTCTATGTTTAACTTTTTGAGAAACTGCTAACACTATTGTCTCTCCTTTGATGCTAGTTATCCCAGTGAATGTGAAGTGGTATCTCACTGTGATTTTAATTTGCATTTCCCTAATGACTAGGGATGGTGAGCATCTTTTCATGTCTTCTTAGCCATATGCACGTTTTCTTTGGAGAAATGTCTATGCAAATCCTTTGTCCTTTAAAAAATTGGGTTATTAGTCTTTTTATTGTTGAGTTGTAAAACTTCAATGAGCAGAAGTTTTAATTTTTTAAAAAAATTATATATTTTTATTTTATGATTGGAGCTTTTTGTGTCCTATATAAGCAATATTTGCCTAAGCTAAGGTTGCAATGATTTTTCTTCCATTTTCTTCTAGAAGTTGTATAGTTGTTGATTTTATATTTAGGTCTATGATCATCCATTTAAGCTGAATTTTATATATGATTCAAGGTACAAGTCAAAGGTCATTCTTTCTGAGTATATGTATACTTTTTGAGCATTATATATATATATATATATATATATACTTTTCGAGTATATAGTAATAAGAAATAGCATCAATAGTGAATAGTAAATGCATATTGCGGGGAATGTGGCCAGTGCTCCCCGCAAAAAACCAGGTCCCTTTGGTAGAGTTGCAAGGGATATGAAAATAATAGAGAAAAATGGAAAATGGAAGAAATAAAAGAATACACTGAGACAAAGATATAGTTTTATAAGTTTATAAAGATTATAGGCAAAGCGGGAGCTCAGGGGGCTTTGACCTCTCCGTGGATCTCAAAAGCCCCGAATGAGGTCTTGCATGGTAACTTATAGAAAATAGTGAAT
>CAUYSK010010159.1:0-21621 GCA_963575035.1 Avahi laniger | reverse complement strand
TGCTGACTGACTCAAGCCATTCACATTTGCATGATTTATAAATACATATCAGCTAGAAAAAATAGAAAGTGCTAATTTTTTTTTGAGACAGAGTCTCACTTTGTTGCCCTGGCTAGAGTGAGTGTCGTGGTGTCAGCCTATCTCACAGCAACCTCATACTCCTGGGCTCAAGCAATCTTACTGCCTCAGCCTCCCAAGTAGCTAGGACTACAGGCATGCGCCACCGTGCCCGGCTAATTTTTTCTATATATTTTTAGTTGTCCAATTAATTTCTTTCTATTTTTGGTAGAGACAGGGTCTCGCTCTTGCTCAGGCTGGTCTTGAACTCCTGAGCTCAAACAATCCGCCCGCCTCGGCCTCCCAGAGAGCTAGGATTACAGGCATGAGCCACAGCGCCTGGCCTGAATATATTACTCTAAAAAGGATATCACACATAAATGCATGCTTATGAAATTTCACACAATACCTTAGAAGATGATAGGGTAAAGAGTCCAGCTCTAACTTTTTTCCAAGTCCCCACACCCATACCCCAAGTCCACTCTCCTACCTAAAAGTAACCACAGCTGCTTGGTATGCATCTCAGACCATTTTCAATGTATTCACCTACACAGACACTCAGTTTGTTCTTGCACAAAGCTGTTCATACTACAATTAGTTGAATGGTTCCATATAGATTTTTTTCCCACTTAACAAGTGGGGGATCTTCCCATGTTTGTATTTTCTTTCTTGTTTTTTTTAGATGGCTACATGCTACTCCACAGTAAAACTATGCCACAATCAATATTCCCCTGTTGGAAACAATGCTACTGCCCGTCTTCTTGTTTGCTATTGCAAAAATTGTCACATGAACATCCTAAGACAAAGGAAGAACTTCTTTATGGCACAGTGCAAGAAGTGGATTTTCTAATAAAGCCCCCATCTTAGGAGAGATGCTAGAAGCTGTGGCAAGAATAACGTCATCGTGGTGTGTACGTTTGGGAGAGAGGGGATCTCACTCGTGCAACGAAAGGGGTGGTGATGGAGGCAGATCCAACGCCACTCTGCTCTTGGGTGTTCCGATACATCACACTGCCATGGGTGAAGCACAGGGGCCTAAAAACCTGGGTGTCTGTACATCTTTATTCAATGTATGCACCAAAAATCCTACGGTACTGAAACTCTATAATCAGGACACAGAGCCAGGATCCAAGGCAGGTCTGTGGGATTCCAAAATCTGTATTTTTACACAGTTGGGGCCCCAATTTGATGAAGGACTACAGGGAGATGAAAGTATTTTAATACGCCTCTTATCTCTGCACGCACAAAAAAAGGAATTTAAGAATATCTAGTTCATAGCCAGGTGTAGTGGCTCATGCCTGCAATCCTAGCACTCTGGGTGGCCAAGGCAGAGGGATTGCATGAGCTCAGGAGTTCGAGAACAGCCTGAGCAAGAGTGAGAACCCATCTCTATTAAAAATAGAAAAAAATTATCTGGGCATGGTGGCGCATGCCTGTAGTCCCAGTACGCTGAGGCAGGAGGATCGTTTGAGCCCAGGAGTTTGAGGTTGCTGTGAGCTAGGCTGATGTCACGGCACTCTAGCCCGGGCAACAGAGGAAGACTCTGTCTCAAAAAAAAAAAAATCTAGTTCAAATTTTGAGTTAGGAAAAAGTCTGAAATATTTCTAACGCAATAGAATGGAAATTGCACTGTATTCACTGTTATTCTCTTTATTTAGTGGGATAATTTAAGGATCATAAAAATATTTATAGGGCTTTCATGAGCTCATCTGCAATGTTCATCTCCCAAACCTATTTTCTACCATTAAGCACCTAAACTTTCAATTCTACTATCACAAGGTTATGCAGAAACAACCTTTGTGGTATGTGAAGAGCAATATAGTCCAAAAGTGGCACCAAGAGTGGCTCTTGCCAGGGCTCAATGGGTAACCTCCATGCCCCCACTCTGGAGAACACGCTGCTTAAAACATAGAGCCAGGTACAGTGGCTCACACCTGTAATCCTAGCACTCTGGGAGGCTGAGGTGGGAGAATCGCTTGAGCTCAGGAGTTTGAGACCAGCCTGAGCAAGAATGAGACCCCATCTCTATTAAAAACAGAAAAGTTAGCCAGACGTCCTGGCACATGCCTTTTGTCCCAGCTATTCAGGAGGCTGAGCCCAGGAGTCGGAGGTTGTAGTGAGCTATGATGATGTCACTGCAGTCCACCCAGGGTGACAGAGTGAGACTGTCTCAAAAAAAAAAAAAAAAAAAAAAAGCTGAAGCCCCCTCCTCATCCCCTCCTCCCCCCCTAAAGAAAAACATAGAGCAAGCTTGAAAAACAGGAAAGCAATCCTGACCATCTATTTGTTCAGAGTTCTTTGTGGGGTTTTGTGTCTGCCATCAATATGTCACCCCAATTGTTTCAGAAAAGGGATCTCTTAGTGATAGAATCCAAATCCAAAGCACACAACACAGAATCCCATGTGTGAGCTGATGTTGTTCATGTCCTGTATCCTAGTGATAGCTCTCAGAAAGACCTTCTCCAGTAAGACCACCAGGCTCCCCAGCGTGGTATGATGTATTATTCTAGAGAAGGGGGAGGGCATACACAGAAACTGTAAAGTAAAACACCTTCTTTACTCCCTTTCTTTTACCCCCAACAAGTTCAAAACCAAAAGGAGGCAGCTTTTACTTTAAAGCAAAGAAACCCAATAGATTAGCATATAGGACCACTGACTTTCTCTGAGACAGAGCTCCAAAGCAAGGATACAAATTTTTTTTTTTTTTTTTGAGATAGGGTCTCACTCTGTTGCCTCGGCTAGAGTGTAGTGGTGTCATCATAGCTCACAGCAACCTCAAACTCCTGGGCTCAACCAATCCTCTTGCCTCA
Organism: Avahi laniger; assembly: GCA_963575035.1. Classification (NCBI taxonomy): domain Eukaryota; kingdom Metazoa; phylum Chordata; class Mammalia; order Primates; family Indriidae; genus Avahi; species Avahi laniger. The sequence continues at coordinate 18,754 of CAUYSK010010159.1, read as the reverse complement.
GCCTCCTGAGTAGCTAGGACTACAGGCATGCGCCACCATGCCCGGCTAATTTTTCTATTTTTTGTAGAGATGGGGTCTCACTCTTGCTCAATCGGGTCTTGAACTCCCAACCTCAAGCAATCCTCCCTCTTCGGCCTCCCAAAGTGCTGATATTACAAGCGTGAGCTACAGCCCCCAGTCAAGGACACAAATTTTTAATATCCATGCTGGTGGGGGGTTGGGGGTGAGGGATCCTCCATTTGAAAGGATCCTCCATTTGAAAAACTGACTGGGTCCATCCATACAGCTCAGACACGGCTAGGCCTTTAGGCCACTCTCCTCTGGGGAAGTTGATCCCTGCAGATTGCCACGGCCTGTGGGCAGAGCCAGGGACAGGAAGGAAGAATAGCTGATGACCACCTCAGGGAGAGCTACACTTCAGTTACTGAGTCCGCGGGTGGGCTCCGGGAGGTAAAATCCAATACTCTACCAGGAAAGGTCTGCAAATCCTAAAGAAGGATTCAGGAGTGCTGACACAGGGAGCAGAAAAACTAAATGAGTTAATTAAGTTAAATGAAAGCACAGGCTGCAGTAGCGACCAGGAGAAGGCAGGTGGGGGGAGGCAGAATTCTGGGAGGGCTTTGAGGACTAGAAACAGCCTCCTCGGGAGAGTCAATACTATTTTAAGAGACAAACAAGTGTGACTGTGGTTAAAGATAATCACAGTCAGATGTTGGCAAAAGTAGACAAACATCTCTAGGCCTCTGCTATTTAGGGTACAAAAGTGTGTGCGCATGCCAGGCAATGCTTATGTTAAGAGCTTTGTCGGCACAGGGCTTACATATGTAAATAAAAGTAATATCCCAGAAGAAAAAGCTGTTTCTGGATATGCTAACGCATCCCATGGTTTTAGGGACACGATATAGAATTGCACTAGATTCCACGGCAATAATTTTTTTTTTTTTTTTAAAGAACTTGACACAAGGATTGAAATCAAGGTGGGAAGCAGGCTAAGTAAGAAGAAACCAGGATTCAACTTATTAACCACACACTCTGGGGAAAGTCATTTAATCTCTCTGAGCCTCAGTCTTTTCATCTGTGAAACGTGCAGGCTAACTCCCAAAAGCTGGAGACCTCAGGAGATGCTCTGATCATACACCATAAATTGCCATCTCTTCATCACAGGCACTCCATTCCCATCCAGGCCTCTACGTCCTTCCTTGTGCCATTTCCTTTGCCTAACTTCTTAGATGAAGAATATCTAAGACCCTGACCCTTCAAGACCCAGCCCCAAGTCACCTCTTCACAAGGCCTCCCTTGAACACACCCTCATCACTCCTCTAGAGGGGCTGGTTGTTCTGTCCTCTGAGCACATACAACAGGAGAAGCAGATGGATTTCAGTTCTTCAACTCATCCCAGTTTCTCATTAGACTACAGGTCCTAGGCCAAAAACTCAACAGAGAGGATATCTGCTGACAGCCTCCCCAGCATCCATTTTTCTTCATAGGAGCACTCCAGATTGCACAGCTTTGTGAGCTAAAGCTCTGTCCCTGCTCAGTCTCCATTTCCAGGGCGGATCCCACAATAACAGATTATTTCATTCCCTGGACCCTGGGGATTAATTCAAGGATGGGCACATGACCTGACTCAGGGTAGACAGCATCAAGGAAGGTCAATATGGGGGACTTCCGACTTCCTCTTTCTCACTGACCATGAAGATCCATAAGTATATCTCCCTACTGCAAAATGATAAATCTAAACAGTAGCACATTTAACCAAAACATCAAGTTTCATCATTTTTGTCTGAAAGTGAGAAATGTGGTTGCTGAATATAAGAAGCTTTGATCGGTGTTGACAATAGAACAGAAATTTCTGAGTCATAAATGGCAGATAAGATATTTACAGGGGCACAGCAGATGAATGTAGTAATTAAAGGAACACATCCAAGATGATGAACTTGAACGAGAATAAAGGATAATGGTACAAACTGGTAAGTAAATACAAAGGTCCGTAATAGTGACCTGCTGAAGAACTGTTTGAGAATCCAACACATTGGCCTCCAAGAGTCAGGAGGAGACCTATTTGTCTCTTTTTTTAGTTTCAGAATATTACAGGGGTACAAATGTTTTGGTTACATAAATTGCTTTTGTACCATTTTAGTTCAAAGTTATAAGTGTGCTCATTCCCCATTTAGTGTGCATTGTACCCACTAAGTATGAATTTACCCATTCCCACCTCCCCCTCCTGCCTGCTTGATTTCCAATGAATGTTATTTCCATATGTGCACATTAGTGTTGATTGATTAGTTTCAATTTAATGGTGAGTACATGTGGTGTTTGTTTTCCATTCTTTTGATACTTCACTTAGAAGAATGGGCTCTAGCTCCATCCACAATAATACATGAGGTGTTAACTCACCATTTTTTATGGCTGAGTAGAACTCCGTGGTATACATATACCACATTTTATTAATCCACTCATGTATTGATGGACACTTGGGTCGTTTCCACATCTTTGCAATTGTGAATTGTGCCGCTGTAAACATATGAGTGCAGGTGTCTTTTTTATAGAATGTCTTTTTTTCCTTTGGGTAAATACCCAGTAGTGGGATTGCTGGATCAAATGGTAGTTCTACTTTTAGCTCTTTGAAGTATCTCCATATTACTTTCCATAGAGATTGTACTAGTTTGCAGTCCCATCAACAGTGTATGAGTATTCCTATCTCTTCACATCTATGCCAACATTGTTGTTCTGGGACTTTTTGATAAAAATTATCTCTTTCTTAATAAAAATTATCACCCCGAATCAGCCATAGGATCCACCATATCAGCAACTTGTTTTGAACAGGGATACTCCCAGGGCTCAAAAACTGGGCAAAAGGCCAGAAGTTTGAGGCCTAGGTTACAAGTCTATTATTCTTAAAAGCTTTGAGAAATATTCACTAATCTATCCCCACCCCACTTAATGACTCATCTAAAACTATTGCCCTATAAGTTAGAGAAATGTCTGATAATGGGAAAAATGTTACTGTTCCCAAGGTAGCATTTATTGAGTGCATTCCATGTGCCAAAGAGTGATACACATGCACACATTTTCACTTGAATCTTCACAACTACTCTAGAGGATACCTGCATTTCCCCAAGTATACAGATGAAGAAACTGGCATAAAGAAGTTAAGTAATTAGACTAACACCACACACTCAGTGAGCTCTAATGTCGGGATGGGAACTCCCAACCTGTTGTCTGCTCTTAGAGACCTGAACTAAAGAGACATTTGCCTGCAAAAAGCTCTAGTTTAGTTACAGAAAATGACAGATGAGCACAAGAGAGCAACTGGCCCACAATCCTTCTCAGTCAAGTACCTCTCTGTGATTCTAACATGGGCATGTTCAGAGAGCACGAGCCCCCCAGCCCAAGCCGCTTTGTGATCTGCTTCTCCTCTCAACTATGAGCCGGGGCATTTTGGAAGACACGTACACTCAAGGCAGCCTCTCCAAACCTGCCTCCAGACTACTCCCAAAATGTTTGTTAGCAATCAGTCAGAAAAATAAAGATTACCCTATTTGAGTCATCATCTGCTGTCACTCTAAAAATGTCATATGATGGCATATATGTGATGTCATATATATGAATTTCATGGTATAGGATACTAATCATGAGTATAAATACAAATTAGAGGGGTCACTAAATCATAATGAGCTAAATTTTTGCAACCTAAATCAGTTTCAATACTTTGCAGTTACATTTTTTAGTACCTGACTTGGCAAAGCCATTCCACGAATAGAATTACAGACACTGCTGCTGTCCTGCTGTGAAATATGTACCCATTCATATAGAAAAAGATGCCAACCAAATAAAGATGCAATCCAGGCAATCAAACAAGAGCTGAAATCAATATGATACAATGTGCAGACTGTATCTCATAAAACCTAGGATCTGCGACTTTGGAATCAGAGGCAAGGGTGAGCACATAACTGTGGCATAATGCTTGGCAAGAAGAAGCCATGGTAATTGCAAATCCAGGTGAGTTATGTCACTGATACTTTACAGTGGGAGGAAACTGAGAGGGTGGAGAGTTTGGCTGACTTTCTCCAAGGGATCCAGCCAAGCTAGGGTAACCTCCAACAATAGTCCCTAGGGGTAACTATCGTTCTCCCCACCATGAACACCTCCTCTTCTTTCCCCAGGGCTGGTCTAGCCTTTTGGGAAGCCCTGCCCACCTTCTCTTCTACCTCGTACACATACACCCCTGAGAACAGTCCAGCTCTAATTTTGTTCTTGCAGCCCTGGCTAGCACATGCTGGCAGAAGGGTCATAGTTAAATTTAGACCTGACCACCTTACTGGGAATGAGCTGGGAAACAGGCTGTGTGAGAAGACCCACAGACATTCTGGTAGAGTGGGCTGCTAACACTCTAAAATGGAAATGCAATTTGGCGGTTAGGCTGTAAGTTAATTGGGAAAGGGGTTAGGATTTCTAAACCAAAGCACAAAGAAATGGCAACTTCAAAATTAGAAAGGCTGGAAAAAACCTTAAAAGGTTACTGAGGTCCTCTGCTTTCAAGCAGAAGCCAAGTAAACAAACAGGATTACCTCTGGTTTTTAAATCCCTTGTGGATTGGGAATTGGAAAAGATCTCGGAGGCCACGGAGCACAATGCCCCACATGTTACAGAAGCAGATCTACAATATTGCCCAAAGAGGGTCATGCAGACTCAGCTGAAACCTGTCACCACGTCATGATTAATGGTGTATCACTGCAGGAGACAGCGGCTGCAGATGGCAATGTTTCAGAACAGAAACAGGAGCCAAGAGAGAAAGGCCAAGGTGGGTAGCAGTGAATGGGATCCTGGACCTTTTAATCCGGATCCCAGCATCAACATACCTAGGAAGGGGCTCAGGGCACATAATGACAGCTTCACAGGGACTCAGGTTGTGAATTAGGAAGTAAGGGCCCTGACAATGATCCTTTGTGGCCTGAGCACAGGTTCCTCAGGAACTTGTAGACCACGGAATGGCAGGTGAACCCTTGAAGCAAGCCAGCTTCAAGCAAGGTACCAAAAAATGTGAGCTCCATAAAGCCAACTGGCTTTATGCTTTTTTTACTCTATTTCTCTTATGTTCTCCCATAACATTTAGCAAAATCTTTTGGAAAGACTCTTTAAACTTCGTCCAGAATGCAAACAATACCCACTTGGGGGCCAGAAGAGTAGTAGTAACAAGACTCTCAGTATCTATGTCAGTTTCTCAGACAGGGTCCCTATTGCCCAAACTAAATCTCACCTCCTCTGCTGAGCCCTCTTGCACCGTACATTCTCGGAGCAGCCTGTTCTTTTCCTTGAGAGCACTTAGAAAATGTGTGTGAGGGAGAGCAGAGGAAAAGGAGAGGGCGAGAGGGAGGAAGACCTATCTATGGCCCGCTCTACACTGTAAATTTATGAGGGTAGTGCCTTTTTCCCCTTTGATTTCTGATTAGCCCCCAATTCTTGGAGGGATCAATGACCAGGAATAAGGAGGCCTCAGGTATGACCCTGGAATACGCTGGCAGCCAAAGACTTCGCAGGGCCTCTGGGAGGGCTTCATGGGACCTTGATTAAGATTGGAACACACTGGCAATCCAGGCCTGGCTTCAGGTCAACCTTGACCTTCCATCTGGCCTGGAAGGTCATAGGAAGCCCCTTGGGATGTCTCAAGAAGTCTTCTGGCCTTGCTTGGAGACTCCAGGATAGTGGGGCAGACCCTGATTTCATCAGGACCAGCTGAACCTAGCTGTCAGCTCTAGGTTCTGGAAATCACGGTGTGATTTCAGATGGACTTGGGCCTCTAGAGCAGAAGCAATTCCCCCAGAATCCCTCTGGACATTTGTAAATACAAGATGCAGGTGGCCACTGTGGGATAAATTTCTATAGACTCAAATCTGGAGCAGGTGGCTACAACATAGTTCCAGGAACCTGAGAGTGATTTCCAATTCACTGGGGGCCCTGGCCCTCTAGATTCTTTCAAAGAGCTGGGTCTCCCCTCAGACTTCATCTAGTATTTCCACCCTCCCTATCCTCCCAAAGAAAAATGCAGGACAATTCTACATTTCATTATCTTCTTTACAAAGATATGAGCAATTTACTACAGATGGAATGATATCATTTCATAGTTACCATTAAAAAGAATAGGTGAAATTTTAATATATTGTATTTAACCCAATAGCTCTATTTTTTTTTTTTTTTTTTTGAGATAGGGTCTTTTACTCTGTTGCCCAGGCTAGAGTGCAGTGGCATCATCATAGCTCACAGCAACCTCAAATTCCTGGGCTCAAGAGATCATCCTGCCTCAGCCTTCTGAGTAGCTGGGACTACAGGCGTGCACCATGACGCCTGGCTAATTTTTTCTATTTTTGGTAGAGTAAAATATTATCATTTCAACATATAATTCATATAAAAATTGAGGTGCTTTACATTATTTTTTGTACCAAGTCTCTGAAATCTGGAGTGTAATTTATACTTACAGCACATCTCAATTTGGACTGGCCTCATTTCAAATCCTCAATAACCAAATGTGGCTAGTGGCTATTGGATTGGGCAGTGCAGCTCTAGAAGGCTGGTCTAACCCGCTTTCCTCTGTGGTCCCCTGTATGCTCAGCCCTATAAAGACTCCTTCCTGCCCTTTAGAACACAGGGAGAACCCTGTATCCCCTGGGAAGTCCTCCCAGATCACCCTGGCTACTGTGCTCCCATCGGCTTCTGCATAATTATTTTAGCCAGCAATCAGGTAGGACCTTGGAGCATCAGTCCTCTTACTGTCTTTAGCAACTGACTTTTTTCCTTTTCTCTCTCTGCCTTTTTTTTTTTTTTTTGTAATTACTGTTTCACACTAATGGAGTAGCTCCCAAGTTGGACTGCAAGATCCTTGGGGGCATGGAAACATCTTAAATTTTCTATGGTCATTAGTCCAATATCTGCCACACAGTACTCAAATATTTGGGGACTGACAAAAAAAACGTGCTCAGCTCAATTTCCTGTATGGTTAAGGAACAAATGAAATTGTGCGAATGTGACAGCACAGGTTCACAGAGACTTCTATGTACTCATTAATGATAATATTAGTAATAATCCACCACCTACCTAGCACCTACCATGGGCAAGGGCTAAGTGATTTACATATGTCAACTCACCTAAGCTTTGCAAAACCCCATAAAGAGATTCCATGATCATCTCTATTTTCCAAATGAAGAAACTGAGGCAAAGAGTTTATGCAACTTGCACAAGGTCACACAGATAAGTAGCAGAGCTGGGATTCAAATTCGTTCTGGCTCCTGAGTCCAGGCTCTTAATCATCATGATATACTGTCTCTCAATCCAGAACAACCACAAATATATTTTTTACACCCTGCATATCAGTATACAGCCTAAGAATCAAAGGCATTACCTTATTATACTCTCAGCCAGAGCATTTCCTTATATAAAAAGAATTAATTCAGAAACTGTAAACCAAAGTAAACGGTAAGAGAGACCTGAAATTCCAGGTCCCAGAGGTTGTTTCTCATAAATTCTCTTAAAAAAAAAAGTACTGTTCTTTCAAAGAGTGTGAAACTCAGGATAACTGATAACAAATAATTCTTGAAATTCTAGATGTCCTATGATTCAGGAACTCTATTTCTAGGAATTTATCCTAAGGAAGTAATTATGGGTATGTGCCGAGACATCCATAAGAATCATTATCACATTCTTTATTATAGCAAAATTTAGAAATAACCTAAAATAGGGAGGTTACTTAAATAAAAAGCAAATCATATTTATGCATGATAAAAATGTGCATCTAACGGTATGCTAATAAACTAGCTCTATGAATAAAACAAAAAGGCCTGATTTGTGATATCTGATGACTTCCATCGTATAAACACTCCCATCATGACTGATCTCAAGCCACCAATAGTTGAATGATCTGCTCTCAAAATCCTGAATGAATATTCAACAACCCCTCTCGGAGCTGAGCTGGCTCCAGAATACCATAGAATACATCCATAAAAACATGTAGAAGTTGTTCAATATGTTAAGTGAAAAAAGTCTGTAACCCTTCTATATCATATTTCTGAAAAAAAAAATACACACGTGGAAAAAAAAAGAGACCAACAGGATAGATTCAATATATTAATACTGGATACCTTCAGGTTATGGAATTTTATCTTTATCTATCTGTACTTTCAAATTTTTTCCTATTTACGTGTGATTTTTCTTGGCTAAAAAAAAGTAATCAAGGTTCTCTTTCCCACTTACAATAATCTAAAAATGAGCTATCTCCCAAGGTATGGGCCTGCTCAGTGCCATCAGCTACACAATTAGAAGGTTCCAGAGTGAGAAGATTCCTAACACCACATAATTAAGAAAAGAGGAGAGGGGTAAACCCTGTTGCATACTAATCTCCTGAGGAAGATAGATAAAAGCAGGTAAATCCTGCATGCTACAGAAGGGAAGGTGGGAAGTGGGGCTAGAGATATGTAGACCTCAGGACAAGAATCAGTCTGTTTACATATCTGATCCTGAAAAGATCTACTTCCTAACCCAGGACTCTTTCTCATACCTTCTCACCGAGCTTTTAACCATTGTATTTAACTAATACCTACAGTTGTCAAGGTCAAGTCTTGTCTGCAATGAAATACCTTATAGCCATCAAAAATACCCTGGAAATGCATCTACAAGGAAAGATGTTCAGAAGATTAAGTGAAAGCAAGTTATAAAGCAGTAAATAAAATAAAAAATAAAAAAACCCCAATTAAATGAAAAGGGGTAAACATACAGAAAAGAATACAGTAAGTGGTTAAGTAGCAGTTATCTCCAGGTGGTTAAAATTATGCTATGTTGGTCTTTTGGTTGGCCTAACTTTTGATTCTTTCTGTAGTGAGCACAGTTAGCTTTAAGAGTAATGAGGAAAACAAAATAAAAGCAAGATAATCTTAAGTGAGAAGAAAGATGCAATGATCTCCCTTACTGGCCCCTCAGGCTGATGAGCTCATGGAAGACTAGACAATTCCTGATTCCCAATTCCTACTCCCATCCCCCTGCCCAGCCCAGTGAAAGTGAATGGCAAAGGGGCCTCTACAATCTCGAAAAACGAGAATTCCTCAAGGGAGCAGGAAGCCTTGCCACAAAATGCTTCTGCTAGAGCTGGGGGAAGGGAGGAAGAAGGTGGGGGGAGGATGGAGAGAGGAAAGAGAGAGAAAAAAACAAAGCAAAAAGAGAAAACGAAAAGCCCGAGGGGAAATCTACCTTTTCCTGACCTTAGGTAGCAGCACTAAGTCAGTAGTTCTCCACCCTGAGCGTGCACTGGAACCACAAGGAGAGCTTGTTCAACACAGACTGCTAGATACCACCACCACCCACTCCTCCAGTTTCTGGGTCCGTGGGGCCTGAGAATCTGCATTTCTAACATGTTCCTGGGTGACTACACTTCCAGAACTTCTGCTCTAAGTCATTCTGTCAGTGGGTAGAGAGAAGAGAAGGAACACTGACTGCACTGGTGTGAGGCTGGCATGCAAGGTCTGTGGCAGACACCGAGTGTTTGCAATGCTTTTTAACAGCTAGACTTGTTTCCCCTTTGGATGGGGAAAGATAACATCCCTCTCACCACAGGAGCAATACGAAGAGTCTAAGGGAGGGAGAGGACAAACTGTGAGTGTCCTGACAGCCTATCACACATCGGATGCTGTAAGAGAAGAAACGCAGGCTCACAACTAATCCTGCCCCAGGGAAGAGCAGATACCTGGCAACAGAAATGTTTTAGGAGGCACTAGCAACAGAAGGGGTTTCCCTTCCTTTCACTTTGACAGTTTCCTCGCTGTCATCGGGAAGGCAAGAAGAATGTGGAACAACCTGTTTAATACCTCTGCTCTTTGCTTTTTCATCTGATGAAAGACACCTGGCAGCCTCCTAGCTGCCTCACAGGTGTAACCAGGGCTCCCTTCCTTCCAGGAAGTATAACACAGAAGGTTCTGCCAACCTCAAAAGCAGCAAAAGGTGTGCTCCATTAGTCAGTGAATAGTCCAAGCAGGGAGCCAGGCCACCCATGGACCTTACCTACCAGGGATACAGAAGAGGCTGGCCAAACCTGTGCGACATCCAAAACCTCTGGGCCTGGAACAACAGACGGTGGGCAGCAAGTTGTGATTTTTATCTAGGCAAAACAGTCTGAAGAAGAACTAGCAAAGCCCCACACATAAAGGATGTGCAATAAGTATTGGCTGAAGTGAACAGAAAACATTTCTAATTAGATTGCTAGCCAAAGTCAAGGAGCAGGCAAGAAAAAGTGATTTGCTTTTTCTTTTCATATAACATAGGTTCTCAGGATCTAAACTTCAGAAATGGTGTAGCTATTCTCCAACTCTCATACCTTCTGTTGTCTCTCAGGGAAGGATAACTTGGGGGTGCTTAGGCTTCTTGCCAGTATTTTCTGTTGAATCTTTTTTTATGTAACACACAGTGATTATAACACTAGAAGTGTTATGTGGTTTTTTTTATTGGTTTAATTAAATTTTATAAAAAAGGAAATTCCTGCCACACTTCTAGATCACAAGCTTGCTTTTTCCCTCAGCGATAAGTCCACAGCACTGAGGCACAGTCCACAATGGTTTGAGCCAAGACCCTTAAATTGCTTAGGAACTCACATTTACAGTGATGCCACCTGGTGGATGCGCACATTTTTAGCTGGGAGTCCCCTGAGGATAGGTCTGTGTCTAGTGTTACCATTACTGTCAACCTTAATAGCTAACCTTTTTAAAGCACTTTATATGCCTACTGCTATGCTAAGCCCTTAACTAATCCTCACAGCAGCTCGATGGGGTAAACACCATTATGATTTCCATCCACTTTCCCAGGTACCCTGCACATAAACATTTGTCAAATGAATTAAAACACTGTGTGTTACATAAAAATCAGTGATGTTCAAAGACAAAATGACCTTGAAAGGGTACACTTCAAGAACAGGGACAAGGAAGAAAGGGAGCAAAGGGACCTTCTGAATTAAACTGAACCAGAGAGAAAAACCTGAACAGATATTTACTTGAGAACAGTGTGTAAAAGCTGCTCTGGGAGAGAGAGATGTGATGATCTCTGCCTTCTGTGGTCTTGGGACAGAAGAGTCCCTCAAAGCAGACCAGGCAGGTTCCAATCCCAAATGGCTCCAGGCAGTGCAGTCACCCCGAGAACAACAGATCATTCCACAGCCAACACCCAAGCTTCTGCTTGGGGACTGTCTCTACCCTTCTCAGTTGGGTCAGCCCTGTCTCTGTTCAGAGTAAGAGAATTACACGCCCAGGAATAATGGAGTCGAGGAAAGAGCACCAGAAGAGAATTCTAGCTCTGACCCTGCCACTAAATGGCTGGATCTCAGCTTCCTCCTGTATAAAAGAAGCTGTGACTAAATGATCCCTGAGGTTCCTTCCAGTTTTAACTTTCTGGGACTTAGCCCCTTCTGCTTGAGAAGACCCCCTTAGGTTTTAGACCCAGAGTTTTTCTAGAGCCTTCTCTCAGGAAAAGCCTGGAGTTAGGTCTGAAGAAGAGGGCAGCATGTGTAGCCACTCACTGAAAAAGCAACAGCATTTCTAGAAGAATATTTTCAGGGCAGGAGAGAACATTATCAAGATTCTCAGAGGGAATGTCATGGAATAGATATCAGCAACACTACTCCAGAGTAAGGTATGCCCACAGGGTTGTACAGGCTCAGGAGCAAAACCCTCAACATTCACCTGTGTTCTTTTACTTTTAAATTATTTTGCATTTTTAAAAAACAAATACAGAGTCTGAATTTTTATATTTTTATCCCAAGGGAGGACTTAAGAACCTACAACACGGCCCACGGAACTATTGGGGTGACATGCCTACAGGATGACTATTTCGGTAGGTCAGAGAATCTGACACAGGAAGAGAAGCATAGAATTTGAGTCGAGAACAGCATGCATGTGTGGTGCTTCTCCCCAGATTAGAGTACATCCCTCGGAGGCAAAGAGAGCTATGGATATATTGCAAAAACACATACAGTTGGTCTCCCATGGAAAATACCGTTATTCATGGGATGCAAACCCACAGATATGGAAGGCTGACTTTTTGTGTCCGTGGGTTCTGTAGGGCCAACAGTGGGACTTGTGCATCTGAGGAGTTTGGTATCCGAAGAGAGGGGAGTGCTGGAACCAATCCCCATGGATACTGAGGGGTGACTGTACATGCTAAATGCTCAGTTCAGTTTTCACCACAGTAAAGGCACTTCCTAGAAGATGAAGAAATAAAAGCATATGCATCAAAGTCCCAAGGATTTTGGCCCTTGAATAGTGAATTAAGTAAGGTAAACAACAGTGAATGTCACAATGGTTCTTCTCTGAGGTGACCAACCCTTTCTGAAGGAACTTGGTGTTGTAGTTTCATACATTAAATTCAGTTTATAAAATGAGCTGTATTAATTTAAGGGCCAAGGAAGAGACATTCACATCAAGTCAGAAGGTTTCTGGTTAGGGATTCTGGGAAAAGCTATGAAAAAAAAGAGAGAATTATAGATGAGGATGACTTTGGATGCTCTGTGAACTCCCATAACCCTTTCTCACACCTCATGACATCAGAGTCCAGCAGGAACCCAACCGCCCATGTTGTGAAAGAACCATGGGAACGGATGCCAGCACCTCCCCAGGGACCTGATTTAGCCTGGGCAAGTCCCTGCCCCTTCCTCTCTTCACCTCTGAGATGTTCAGACTGCTGAACTATCTACATGGGAAGGTGCCATGGCACAAGGCCTGGGAATGCAAGGACATGGATACAGCAATAAACAAGTACAGGTGAATCCCATGTACAGAGAGAAGCAGAGAGGATGGTAATCAGGAACTTTCCAGACAGAACTTTTATCCACATACCCAAAGTTAATTAAAGTTGGCCAGAAAATTAAAGTCTTGGCTGCTACCTAGAAAGGTCAGAAAAAGCTCTAAACTCCTTGATGTAACAAGTCACAAATTCCAGTGCAACACATAACTTAGCAGCTTCCAGGTGACTGAAATCATTTTTGTCACTTTGAAAGAAGCTGTTTTTTTTAACTTTGAGATAACCAAAGAAGTATCTAGAACTGACCCACTTTTTCAGGCTTAAAGGACAGTCTAACCAGCCAAAGCAACCCCCAAACCCTCCCGAGTGTGATGTCAATGATTTCTCACCCATTAGACACATGCACGCCATTATCTCACATTTGGTTGTTTTTCACTTTCAAAAAGGCAGTTATAAATGTACTTGTCTTCTTTCTTCCTTCTCACCTGATCTCTATTTCCTTTTATCCTTGGTTTTCCGTTTTTCTGCCCTTCAACACCAATTTCGAGGTAGAGAAGAAAGACCGTCTTTCATCAAATCCCTTTACTGTACTCAGTACAACCAAAAGGTAGAAAGGGAAATCACAACATAGTCACCCTCCTCACTCTTCCAAATCAAAAGATAAACTCAACTAAATTCATCCATATTTTCCTAAAATTTGATATTTAAAGATCACACAGGTACCGTTATTAACACATTAACGGCCGAGAGAGTTGTATTTAACTCACTCTAGTTTTGACCCTGGGGCCCGTGTGAAACATATATAAAATACTGTTGATGTTCTTATTGTTACAATTAATATTGCTAATTTAATTCTAAAAACGTGGATTAAATGAATAGAAGTCAGTAAATTTCATTGTTCTATTTATGTTTACCTTTAAATTACACTCAAAGTTTTTATTCTATTTTCATAATAAAACACTGTGGCCCCAAGAAAAAGTTTCTGATTTTTTTGTGTGGCAGTCAATGTGTTAAATCCTTGTCACTAAATGCTTGGCTAGCTATTACCCTAGTGATGACAATTACAACCACTTAGGATTCATCTGAGAAATTCCAGTATGGCTCCCTAACTTCAAGTCAAAAATAGCTAGAACATTCCATTTGCTCTGTGTTCCTTTTCCTCAGACTTTAGCAGGAGGTATCCTTTCAATTCTCAGTGATTGGAAGCCCAAGTCAAGGGGCCTTCACTTGGGAACCACAGCAGTGGGTTCCGACCCATTAGCTTCAGAGTGAAGCCACTCAAGCAGCCGGAGAGCCAAGTTCTCACAGCAGAAGTAAAGAGACCAAACCACCAGCCGTCCTTATTTAAAAGGTGGAGTGGGGAGGCTGCCTTTCCATTGTAATCTGTCAGTAAGACCAGAGAAACTGGTTCAACTGAAAAGGGAGGCAGATGGCCCCTTGAGTGCACACCCTCAGCTCTAGTCAGCCTCAGACTGACCCGGAGCAATTGGGCAAGGCTCTTCCCAGGGAGTTTCAGGGCTCTGGGCCACCTACTCAAGGGCAATACAGACCTTAACTTTCCAACCTGCTTCCGAATTCATGCCCACAGGCTGAGTGGAGACTCCAGTCTAGACCAGGGGAGCCCCAGGGCAGTGCCCAAGGCTGCAGGCACTACCACCCTGCCCAGCCATGCCCAGGAGATTCCTGGGAGGATGGCTAACTCACCTCCCATTTGAGCCCCAGTTTTCTATCTTCACAAGTTTCAGATCTAAGAAAGAGTGAGGAGTGAAGCGGGAGAAGGCCACAAGCACCCACCTTGTCACCCTTGTCACTCTTTTGAGCTGCTCTCATTGGTAGACCTTCTGCCTCCCTCAATCTCCCTCTGGGGGTGATGGTCTCCCCCAGCTCCAGTAACATGCACCTCGCATGTCCCCTTTTGTAGCCACAGAGCCCACAGCCACTGCTTTCCTGGTCCCCAGACAGGAGGTGGCCCAGCAGGACCCCAGGCTGGTCTCCACCCCCTCCTCTGTGCTGCAGCAGGAGGGACTGTCAGGGCAGTTCTCAGCAAGGCAAGGGCTGCTGAGACCCCAGGAGAATTACCCTGTAGGGAGGCCGGGGCTGCCACACATCTGGACTCAAGGAGGCAGCTACAGGAGCTTCAGATAAGCCTACCCAAACTCCCACATTCCTCCTTTGACAGGAAACTAACTCCCAAGAAATCCTGCTGAGAAACCGTTCACCAAGAAAGCAGCAGCCTTCCAAGGGAACCCACCCACTCAGATTCCCTTTGGCCATTTCCTGCTTCCTCCACTACTATCCTGTTCCTTCAGTTCCCAGCCTTGGTTTCGAGTGTTTCTGAACCAGGTTTAGAGGGTCCCTGGCCCCCGGAGATTCCTTCTCCCTCTGAATTCTGGCTTTTAGAGCCAGATGCCCTAAGGTTCCAGGCTGCGCTAATTGAATGCAGAGACAGACAGTCTAATGTTGGGATCATGAACCTTAATGATTTGCGGAAAGGTCCTTCAGATTTAATTGGGTTTTGTAATCTTAAATTGGCTCAGGACAGAGAATTTGTCAGGGCTACCTCTCGTGTATCACATAGAGGATGGCAAAGGGTGGCTTGGATGAAGTTTATTCACCAGTAACTCAGCCAGAAAGTTCCATCAGGATTTTGCATAGATCAGAGACTGGGGCATTGAAAATGGGGGTGGAGGCTAGAGGCCCACTAGGTAAAACTTTTTAAAAGGGCAAATGCCAAGTAAGAGGCTATATTTGCACTTCTAGCCACACAAAAAGTCTTTCTTCCTCTGCTCTCCTAGCTGAAGTGTTAAAGTGACATGAGCAGCGTTAGGAACATCTGCTAACTCTGTCTAGGAAGGTCCTGATTTCTTTTTCAGGAGAGGCTACACAATCCACAACCCTCCCTCTGTGAGCCGTCTCACCCTCCTGTTTTGCCCGCTGCTTTAGGGGAAATTGGTAGCTTCCTGCAAGTCTCCTCAACAACATTAAAATTAGCAGAATAATTAAATACAGTCCTAATTGGGCACGAAGAGAGTTCCTGGTTAATTAATGAGCCAAGTACGTCCCAGAGCTGCAAATCCACGCTGGCCTGTGAAAGCCCAGGCGGAGAAAAGTGCATTTGAGTCCCATAAGAAAACTGTCGCTTGGCAAAAATAGTTCCTGCTGTAGGGACAAGTGTCAAACACATTCCTATAGCTAGAGTCATGTGTTAATCCTGCAGCCGAAATACACATGTAAATGAGAAGTGAAGTACCGCACCGCCACTACGGGGATACATAGGGACACAAGCAGTTCTGAGTCCCGTCCCTAACCCCTGGCAGGCTGGCCCCCTGACATCCAAAGTCGCTGGTAAGTAACTGAGTTCCCAAACAGCAGCGGCGCTTCTAAGGCTGACCCTCACCCGGAGGGAGAGAGCGCGCGCGCCCGATCTGCCTGGGAAACTGCGAGATGGATCCGAGCAAACTCTCCCTCTGCCGCCCTCGTGTTCCCCACCTCCACTTCCCCGACCCAGCGGCCTCCCCACCCGCCCTCCCTCCTTCCCTCGCTCTGCCCCATCAGTCCGGCTAAAAGAAGGCACCAACGCCGCCGACGGCCACTCACCTCTGCACGGGAAGCAACAGCAGCACTTAGCAAAGAGCCACCCCAAAGAGGGACCTCGGGTGTAAGCCCGGTCGCCGCCCTTCATGCTGCCCCTCGGCCCCAGCGCTCCTGCATGGCACGGGGCGCCAGCCGGGGCTGAGACGCAGCGGGGAGGAAACTTCAGCGCCGCCACCGGGGAGTCAGTTCCCGCCCTCGCTCGCTCCCTCCCTCCCCGCTGTCGTCTTCTGCGCCGCGGCGGTGGCTCTGACTTACTGGAAGCCGGTGCCAACTTGGAGAGGGGAGGGGCCCTGCGGAGAGGGAGGGCCTAAGGGGCGGAGTTCCAAGGTCCAGCTGTTAGGGGGAGACCTGGCCAGCTGGGCTCTGAGACTCAGGAGACTCACGCATCGACGCCCTGGCTCTGGGGACCGCGCAAACACCGGGCCGGTGTCAGACATGGAGCCCCTGGCACAAAACAGGTACTTCTTACGTGCAACTTCCTCCCCTCAAAGGCCACTATAATCAGCTTTGGCTTAAAAAAGACAACTAGAAGAAGCCACAAAGGTGAGAGAAGAGCAGATTTAGAAGGTTCAAGACTCAGTAACCGGTGGCTCACGCCTGTAATCCCAGCACTCTGGGAGGCCGAGGCGGGACGATCGCTTGACCTCAGGAGTTTGAGACCAGCCTGAGCAAGAGCGAGACCCATGTCTACTAAAAATAGAAAAATTAGCCGGGCATGGTGCCCACACCTATAGTCCCAGCTACTCGGGCGGCTGAGGCAGGAGGATAGCTTGAGCCCAGGAGTTTGAGGTTGCTGTGAGCTAGGCTGACGCCACGGCACTCTACCTGGGCAAAAGAGTGGGACTCTCTGTCTGAAAACAAAAAACCAAAACACTCCGTAAACCTTTTCTTCCTAACATGTTCACTCTTTGCTTCCCCTCAGCCTCCTCTGTATTGAAAACACCTTGACCCGACCCTTTTCTTTCCTTCGTTTAATGCTTATCACTAATGATGATAGTGCCTCACTTCTTTATCAGCTCACCAACTGCAATAATGTTGCAAAAGCACTCTGGGACTGGAATTATAAAACCAAGGTTCTAAGCTCAGTTTTGCCACCTACTAGCTGTCTGACCTTAGGCAAATCATTCCACCTTTTTGACTTTTAGTTTCCCCATTAAAAAACAAAAAGCAAAACAAAACAACAACAAAAAAACAGTAGAAGGAAAAAAAATTCTATGTTACACAATTCCTAGTAGAATTCAGTTTTAAAAGACATATCCGTGGAAGTCCCTGTTACAGAGGTGATGTTTACTAGTTCCAGGTGAATGAATGGCTACAGAAAAACTCCAGACACCTTACTCACTGCGGGGGAAGACTTCCATTCACCATCCCCTGCCAAACATGCCCAGTGGATCAATCATTCCTTATACCTCTTCTGGCCTCTTCTTCTTTAAGTCTTTTTCACGTTTTAAGGCCAAGTTTACTTTCTACAACCCCTCTTGAAGCCCACTTGGACCACATCAGGGCGTCTCATTCCTTTGTGCCCAGCTTTAGGGCAAAGGGCCAAGTGGAAACACACACCACTCATAAAGAGGCCCATTCATCAGAGAAAAGGGAAGGTTGTGAGAGGAATGAAAAACAGAAGCTTGATCACCCCAGTAACCAATTCCCACCCAGAAGAAAGACAGTCAAGGGATAAGGCTTTTAGGAATTACCAGGATTTGGGGTTTCCATGTGCAGTTTGGATCATGCTTAGATTTGCACCTTATTTATCTGTGTGCTGAGGCATCTGCCACATGGTTGGGACACAGTAGATGCTCAGTAAATGACAGGCACTCCACTTAGTGAGTAACACTTGCTAACATGTATTGAGTATTTATACGCCAGGCAGGTTCCTCAGTATCCTCCATATATTAGCTCATTTACACACACATGCACACGCGCGCACACACACACACCCCCTTATAAAGTAGGGTCCTCTTTTACATATGAGTAAAGCAAATTAGTAAACTTTGAGGCTTTAATGGTTTAGCTTTAAAGAGAAACTCTAAAATGCTTCACCACATAGGAAGAGCAGGACCTAAACTCAAAATCTAGCCTCTAGTTCTGCTACCGCCATCTTCCTGATGACCTCTCCTGGCAAGAATTACATAAGAACCTCTGTCAAGATGTGCCTCTGGTGCTCCTTCTAACACATACAAAAATGGAGAAATGACAGTTCAAGTTGTCCTTGTAGCTCGCACCCACGATTCCCGATTCACTGACCGTCCTGACGATTGGTCAGTCTCATCTTGCCAGCGTGAATTACTGCAGGATCCGTAATCCTCACGTAGTTACCCGGGTTCCAGTTCTCACCATAACAACCAGTGCTATTGCTTTGTTCTCTATTCCATATCACCAAAGACAATTATCTATT
>CAUYSK010010158.1:0-41149 GCA_963575035.1 Avahi laniger | reverse complement strand
GGGAAGAACCAGGTGGGTGTGCGTGCTGAGGAATTCGCTCGTGTCAGCCGAGGAGCTGAAGAAGGCTATGTGCAGTGAGGCACTGGGATGCTCACCTTTCTGCCCATCTTCTGCCATCCCCTTCATGTTAAGGAGGCTCTCTGAGATGACCCTGGGTAACTCACTTCATTCGCCAGAGCCTCAATTTCCAAATTCTGTAAAATGGAAATAGTAACTCCAGGCATCAGGCAATGCCAATAACGTACTTTGAGGAGAAACTGCAAGAGAACTCCACTTAAAGGGCAGCCCTGTCTTCAGGCTTGAGGGCCTTCGGACAAACCTGCCCACGCCCAGAGCAGGCTGGGTGAGTCAGAGCAGGCTCTTGTCCTTAGTGGAGACTTTTCTACTGGGAGCTTCGTAGCAGCGATTCTCAATGTTCTTGCTATTCTGGATGTCCAAAGCATGCAAGTCTCCCTAATGAGATAATCCACTTAATGTGCGGGTGATGTAGGCAGCGTCAAGGCTATTACGCTCATTTCCCAGATGATGGATGTCCCATTGGAGGTGGCAGTGATTGGCAGGAAAAGACTCGACAAAGACTAGGTCAGAACTCAGAAATCTGAATTCTGCCCTCAAGGTCGTGGCCCTTCTCCAGTGGAAGCTCCAGTCCAGGCTTCTCAAGTTCACTAGCACTCCAGCACCAGCCAGCTTTCCAGAGTCCTTTCTCTCTGACAGTCACCGAAAAGCAAATGTTTCCATTAATGGAAAGGCTCTTCCATAAAAGGGATTTGTATGAGATCAAAAGGGTTTATAAGTGGGACAGGACTGCAAGCTGTGAGTGCTGTGTTTTTCTGGCCTATCGAACATTATGCATAATCTGCATATTAGTGACCCAATGCACAATTCATATGGTAATGCCATTAATTGCATATTACCTAGTCTGCTTAATGAACATTACATAGGTTTTTAATGAATGTAGTTATTATAATTGAATTCAATTATATCCCTGCTATGCATATGAAGTCCATAGACAGACCTCACAGGGTCCCGGAGAGAGGAAACAGGTATTTGCAGTGAGGGCAACTTGTGACCTGGAGCAGGGGGAGGGGGAAGCCAAGGGCCTGGCATGACTCGCTTGGCTGGGTGCTCTGTAGGCCCCAGATGGTGGTGCACAAAACAGGGTGAACAGCAGGCAGTATATGCACAAAGACAGATCTCGGACTTGCCCCTCTGCTGTGGATTTGGGACAGGGTGCGGGCCTGGAGCCTCTGAAGCCAGCCCCGCCCACGCTGTAACAGGACACTTTCCTCCAGGCTGACCCAAAGCCAGAGGGTAGTTGCATCACTTCCTCTGGCACGGTGGAGGCCACGTGACCCTAGCATCTGTGCTTGACAGGGATGCTGGGGAGCCCTGCCTGCCCGTGACGCTGGCGCAGGAGGCCCTGGGCCCGGTGATGCTTCCTTGGTCCGAATGCTGTGTCTGGAGTGGAAAAGGTAAAGTTTGCTGCAGCAGTGCTGCTGTTCTGCTGGTCACAGAGGCTGAGTGCTCACACCCTCTAGAGGGGTAGCCCCACGTGCACTGCACAGGGAACCGGGGAAGGAAGAGGCATCGGACTTCAGAGACTCTCCTTCCTGGGAAAGAGAAAGGTGCCTCCGATAGGATGAGCACCTGCTGTGGACTAGGCACTGCTCTGTTGCCTTCTTTTCTCTGTGCTGGGAAAGAGGAAGGATTTCTCCCATTTCGTTGAAGTGATACTAAAAAACTCCAGAGAAGTTAGAAATTTTCCCAAGGACACACACACACACACATACACACCCACACACACACAGAGCTAATTGGAGGTGAGATCAGGACTGAACTTAGGCCCATCTTACTCCAAAGATTACGGCATCCAATTATTCCAGGCTGCCTTGATGTGGTCCTTTGCCGTGGTTCTCTTTTTGAAGACCATTCTAGAAGTTCAGGCTACAATAACAATGGAAGGAAAAGCTTGGCACAGACATCACGATAGAGAAAGGAAAGAAAGGAAAAGAAATATATTTTTTTTTCTTTGAAACACAGACAGAGAGGCCAGGCATGGTGGCTCACGCCTGTAATCCTAGTACTTGGGGAGGCTGAGGCAGATTACTTGAGCTCAGGAGTTGGAGACCTGCCCGAATGACAGCGAGACTCCATCTCTAAAACTAAAAAAATAACATATAAAAAAAAAAAACACAGAGAAACTGATTTTCCCAGTAACCTTCTTGCAAAGTATAGATCTGCGTGTCTCTTCTGCCTGTCTTTCTTCTACTCTCATTGACCGCCGCTTTGCTAAGTTAGGCAGGCCAGGAATACACTTTCTATTTAGAAAGTGAATGCAGCCAGATTTGGGCTCAGGCCTGGGGCTGACTCACTTTTGCTGGGCTGACACATTCACTGCGCATGTTTCACAATTTTCAGAAACACCAGATTTATTTCTGTCAATACCCAGAGCCCCACTTCGCCATCCACCTAAGGCCACACACTGAGGCGTTGCTATTTTTTTCCCTGGGGCCTAAATGGATGGGAAGACTTCCCATGCCTGAAACATCACCCTCGTTTGTAAGGAGAGAAAGTCTGGCCAAGAATCGCAGTGTTTTTGACCAGAATCTGGCCAGCTTTCGATAGCTCCATGCCAAAGCCGTACCAGCCAGAGAGATGGCTACGAGTGCAGCCGGGGTTTGAGGTTTGAAAACAAGGCAAAAAAAGGGGGGGGGTGTGTGTGCAGAAAATATGCAGAGGGCAGAGCGGGGAGGAGAGAATGAGGGTTGAGTAATTAAATTTCGACAGGAGGAAGAGAGGGAATTTATCAAGAGAGAGGCAGCAAGGGAAGTAATGAAGGCTGGATCAGGAGAGAGGCAGGGAGAGATTAACTCATTTTAACTAATCAACTACTATATGAGTGCCAAGGATTGTTGGGGATGCTTCTGCACATCACGTCCCTTAATTCTCACAACTATCTTGTGGGTAAGCATTATTAAGCCTCATTATTATTAGTGAGGAAGCTGGGGGCTCAGGAAGTTGAAATCTCACGTCCCAGGCTATGTTGATAGTACAGGCCAGAGGGAGGGAATTGAACCTAGGGTCTCTCTGACTTATCAAAGCCTGGAGGATGCTGCTGGTGATCCTGGAGCTTGATGAGAGGCCCCGTGATCTGGATGGCCTGTGTCAGTCTCCTCTAAGGGGGTTGTTTACACACTTAGACATTTAAGTGCTTAGGACTTGAAGGGCCTGCCACATACACAAGGCTCTGGATTCAGAGCTATCTGGAAACTTTCTCCAGGGTAAACAAAAACAACCACTTGGACAATTTTGCCAACAAATCTCTCTCCAAAAAAGAAAAGGAAAGGAAAAGGGAAAGTGATGCTATTTTTTCCCCCTCCAAAGTAAAGGTTACAACAACATTTTCTTTGAGCTGATGTGAGAGCGGCCAGCAGACATTTCTCTGGTAACCATCTCCATGTGTCTGTGTGGAAAGTACCTTGCAGTGACTAAGCATTAGTCGAGGTGATTCACTTGTCACTCTGCTTGGGGACTTTGGTCTTGTTCTGGCACTTGCAGAGTGTTTTCATCAGCTTCTGACCGAGGCCCTCCCTGTAGGGCACAGGTGCCTGAGAATGCGCCCTTTCTCTGCTCATGAGGTAGCAGGGGATGAGGAGGACAAGTCTCCTGGCAGGACTTCTAGGAAGTCTTAGCCATGAACTTCCTTCGCAGCTGCAGAGTCGGGGGTCTGACGCAGTGTTCAGGGCTTGGAATGAAACAGAACTCATTTATTGAGCATCCAGGAAATGCCGGAAGTCTTCTCCTAAGCTGTCTCACTCTCCCTCATGGTAATCCCAGGAAATGTTGCCTTCCTTCCTCATCAAAACAGAGGCCCTCAGGGGGAAAGAGGGCCCAAGATAATAGGGCTGGGAAGGAGCCCTGGGACTCCAATGAAGCAGGAGTCTCCATCACGGCCACAACAGGGCCCGAAGGGGACCCGCCTGTTCCGGGGGTCATTCTGCTTGATAATTCTTTTTAAATTTCTACTTTTTATTGAAATCATATACACACAGAAAAGGGCACATATCATAATTACACAGCTGGATAAATGTTTACAGATTAAATAGAGCCTGTCATCAACACCCGAGTCAAAAAACAGAGCATTACCCGCGGTGGCTTGTCTCCAAGATGGCTACCATCAATTTGTTCCCTCCTTGTGGGTTCATACCCTTCCCCTGGGGAAGCGGAGTCTCTTTCTCTCCTTCCCTTGAATTGGGACTGGCTTTAGTGACTTCTTTGATCCACAGAATGAAGTGGAAATGACACTAAGTTTAGGTCATAAGAAATCTTGTGGCTTCCACTTGGGGCTCTTGGAAACTGTCTCTGGGAGCTCTGAACCACCCTGAGCCCACCATGTTGGAGAGGCCACATACCCATTGTCAGTTCCAGTGGAGCCCAGACGTCCTGTGATCCCTGCCAAAGCATGAAACTTGTGAGCAGAGCTTTCTTGGACCCTGCAAACCGGCCCATTTGTTGGCAGAAGACCACTGAGTGACCTCCCTCAAAACCATCAAAACCACATGGAGCAAAAGAATCGTCCAAATTCCTGACTCACAAAATTATGAGATATAATTAAATGGTTGTTGTTTTAAGTTTTGGGGTAATTTATTTGGCAGTGATAGATAACTGAAGATATCAGTTACTGCTGACGCTGTCAGTCACCGTGTTCCCTCCTACGGAAACCATGTGCCGAGTGTCTGTGCTATAGATTGGTTCTGCCTGTTTTTTGTACTTTCTATCAATAGAATCCTACAATATTTTGTGTGTGTGTGTGTGTGTCTGGCTTCTTTGGCTCAGTATTATGTTTATGCAATTCTCCTCTAATGTCACGTGTAGCTACAGATCATCATTCTCATCACTGTATTGCAATGTGTGACTGTATTTATTTTTTCCATTTCACTAGTGATAGATATTTGAGTTGTTTCCAGCTTTCAGCCATTATGAATAGCACTGCTATGAACATTTTTGTACGTTGCATTTCTATTGGATACATACCCCAGAGAGGAATTGGTGGGAGATAAAGTGTTTTTAGGTTTTGCAGATATTGCCATGCAGGTTTTCGAAGTGGTGGTACCAATTTTTATTCTTAGCAGCAGTGTTTGACGGTTGCTCCATATTCTCCTTAGAACTAGCTATCTGCTACCTTTTTCATGTTGTGTTTGAGAATTGCATACAATTCGCAACAAATAGCGGCACTGTCCACCTGCCAACATGGCATCTGAGAAATGCAAGTTAAATGCAGAAAAAACTGAGTTCCCTTGACCCAGATGGACTCCTACCATAAAAAGGAAAGAATGTTATAATCATTTGTTCATGTCCAGAATGAAGGTTGCTGGGTTCAGCGTCCACTGCATTATTCATCAGGAGAGTTTCTGTTTTGTAAGTCAGGCTCTCTGAAAATGTGATAGAGGAAGTGATTGGGATTCTGACTATTTTCTTCATTCTTGAGCCCTGAGTCATCTCCAGGCCACGGGGTATTTGCAATAAGGTGAGGCAGAGCATGGTGATTGGGTTTATTTCAGGGCAATCTGATGGCTGGGTCATAAAACCCCGTTCAGGGGACTGGAATATTCAGCCTGCCAGACGCTTCATGACTCACAAGTTTGTGCTTCCTAATTGATGTGACAAGACATCCGGGTACACTAAACTCAAAATTACAAGGAAAAAAACAGAAGCGTGACTGATTTGGATAGATGTATGGAGCTTATGTCAACAGGAAAAAGTGCTGTCCTCTTGTCGCTAGCCCCAAATCCAGTGGAATGACAGATTCTAAACAACGGCAGAAACTTGGTGCGATGGTTACTTTTTGGGTCAACTCAGCTAGGCTGTAGTACTTAGTTATTTTATGCAAACACTAATCTAGATGTTGCTGTGAAGGTATTTTGTAGAGGTGGTTAACACCCAAATCACGTGACTCTGAGTAAAGGAGAGTATTCAGCCTCATACAATCTATTGGAGGCCCTTAGAGCAAAAACTGAATTTTCCTGGAGAAGGTAAAATTCTGACTCAAGACCGCAGCATCAACTCTTGCCTGAGTTTCCAATCTACTGGCTTGGCCTATCGATTTCAGATCTAATAGCCCCAAAATTATTAATACATGAGTCAATTCATATATACACATGCACACACACACATACACACATACATGCATACATACATATATGTGGGTGTATATATACATGTGTGCATATATACACATATATAGATAGATGAATGATAGATAGATCAATATATAGATAGATGGATGGATAGATACCCCACTGGTCTTGTTTCTCTAGAGAATCTTGACTGATACCTATGATATAAATGAAATGAAACACTCTGGAAGAAATCTTCAGATCTTGATCAGAGCTCAGCCTATCCTAAATTTCTACAATGTCCTTGGAATGGGATTTGGAGGGTGGGTACGATTTTCAAGCACTTGCCCTGCTCAGCTTGACTCAATTGTAAGAAAAATGAAGCTGAAAGTCACCCTATGGCTACTCAGAAAAAGTTCTTGACAGTAAGTTGAGATGTCTGTTGAATTCTGTGGCCAAACCCTAGATCATGTTTAGCAGCATCTGGTTCTATGGAAATCTTTCTTTCATGAGCAGACTGAGGCTATAGCTGAAAGCAGCTCTCTCTGATGAAATTTGGAGTCAGCACTGAGGGTTCTTCCAAGTTCTGATCATCAGTTCTCTCCAAACCCATTCAGTGTGAACACACCAATGTTTTCACCAACTTAGACTGAGCAGTGATCAGCACAAGGCTTATAATACTGGTTGTATGTTTTGCTTTTTTATAAATAAAGTCATTGAAGTAATTCTTGAAAATAATTTTTATATTAAAGATTTAAAAAATAATCTTATTTCTGAATAGTTAACTGCTTATTTTTCCTCACTGCTATAAAAATAATCAATAAGGCCCCCATACCTGGATTTCTGAGACGTGGCATGTGATGACAAAACAGAGACAAACCAGCCCACCCCGAGTGTCTTTGGACCAGACCTGGCTGTCTCGGGATTCCAATGACCCTGATGTGCAACCTTGGCTGGATCACTTAGCCCCTCTACACCTGAGTTTTGTGGACACCAGAGCAGGGAGGAACTTACGAGGTCATCTCATTTTGACCTTGGCAAAATGAAATAAGACTCTCACAGCATATTTCCTCGCAGAAATAGACAGCATCGATGTCTTTAAGAGATCTGTAGGCCAGGCCCTGTCCACACAGATGCTGGGTTTTGTAAGTCATGGACTCCAGTGCTTCTAGCCCTTTGCAGAAAAAGTGACAGCTGTCATCTGCGATTTTGATACTGAACTCTGAACAAGCTCAGTTTTATCTATTGTTTGCTTGGGGAGGTTTTATGCACAAACCAATATCAAAGTGCTTTAAACACCCTGTAATATGTGTTTGTGTCCTCATGTACACACACAAATAAGACACATCTGCAAACATCAGAGGACACTCTTGCTGCATAGCCAGGGCCAAGGGCCTCTTATAGAGAGACTGGGGAGGCTCCGTCTCCTACAAAGGTATTTTTATTAGTCCCTTGGCTCCAGGTGCTCTCATGTCAACACACTCTCCTGCAGCCAGGGCGCTCTTACAGATCTAATATTCAGTCACATCTCCCGCTTCATGCAGAACTGACAACGGCTCTCATTTCCTGTGGCATAAAACCCAAACGCCTTAGTCTGGCAAACACAGTCCCCCATGGTCCTCCATGATATTGTCCTGCTTCTCTCCCCATCTATACCTTCACCATCCCTGCCTTATCCCAACTGTCCTGCAACACATGAAATGAAGCCCCCTCTTTCCCAGATAAGTCGACATCGTCCCATTATCCACATCCTCCTTCATGCTATTGCCCTTGACTTTGCCCTTCCCATTCCTTGTACCCGGTAAAACCTATCTTTTAAAAGCCAGCTCAACCATCACTTCCTCATTAAATCCTTTCAGGATTTCCTGAGATGATTTTTCTGTTAACTTGCTCCTGTAGCATGTTTCATGGATTTCAATAACGACGCTTGTTATGTTGAATCGAATTGAGTTTTCTTTGTATTAATACATCAGTTTCCCCCCTTTAGACTGTGAGCTCACTGAGGGGAG
Organism: Avahi laniger; assembly: GCA_963575035.1. Classification (NCBI taxonomy): domain Eukaryota; kingdom Metazoa; phylum Chordata; class Mammalia; order Primates; family Indriidae; genus Avahi; species Avahi laniger. Next base: position 33,024 of record CAUYSK010010158.1, on the reverse strand, counting down.
AGGCCAAGTCTTGTTCCCAGTTTGGACCCCATCACCCAGCCCAGAGCTGTGCACAGATTACTCTGGGTACAAGTCAGGATGCCAATTGAGGAGCACATGATAAATATATTTATTCTTTTACTCATTTATGAAACATACCTATTGAGTGTCGCCAATGAAGCAGACACACAGCAGTGAAAACAAGAGGCATGACTCTATTTCTGAAGGAGCCGACAGTCTAGAGGACAAACAGACATAAAGTTGGCGCCCATGTCGATGTCCAGGGGGAACACGTGACAGCCAGTGTGGGACTCAGGGCCTCTCTTCCCCGGCCGCGCTGTCGCTGAAGCACACGCTGATGTGAAGTCTCCCCCCTGAGCAATCGCACGGAGAACAGCTGCCTCGGGGGTATTCAGGACCATAAAACCCCGTCTGTGAGCAAAACACCTTTGTGCTTTTAAGTCACTGAGATTTTGGGGGTTCTTTGTTACTGTAGCATAACCCAACTATACATAACTATCCAACTAATATGCAACCTGTGGGCAAATCTTTTTAAAGACAGGAAATGTGTCCTTGTCTGAAATGCTGGCTTGTGCTCTGGGAAAACAAGTCCTGTTTTGAGGTTGCCAGCTATCCTTCTGTTTTTCAACATGACAGTGAGGATGTGAGTCTAGGGATCAGGGACTCTGTCTACTCTGGCCTAAGAGAGGACCCACTGGAATTTCCCCTTTCAGTGTCATTGTGGGCGCTATTCAGGGAGGCACGGTCTGGTGAGGTCGGTGTGAAGGGCTCTGATCTTGGCCAGGAGTCCTCCTGTTTCTTCATCTCCCTGCTGAGCTGACTTCTCCCAGGACTCCGGGCCTGGATGTAGGAGAAGGCTGAGACCCAGACATCAAGGTCAACACTCAAGGTCGTGATGAGCAATCTTGCTTTGACCTGGAGCGTTGGTGTAAATGGCTCCACTCTGCATTTCTCCCTAACAGTGGAAACCTGGCCCCACTGGTGTGTGTGTGTGTGTGTGTGTCCTCAGAACAATTCTCTGAGACTTGTCTCATAGTTCCATTTTACAAAGTGAAAACTAAGGGGCGGAGAGGCCAAAAAACTCAAACCGACGCCACAGCTATTCAGTTACACAGCTAGAATCCAAAAAGAGGTATTTTAGATTCAAGCTTTGGTTCTTTCCACTACCACACAACTGTTGTAGAAATGAGTTTCAACAAACACATGTTGAGCACCTTTCTGTGGCGGGCATTGTGTGAACACCAGACACAAATATCCACAAAGCTCAGTCTCTGCTCTCAAGTAGTTCTCCTTTTTGTTGGGGACCCAGGCACACAAATGAATGATTATAGCAGAGTCAAAAATGTCATGTGTAAAGAAGACCGGGGAGGAACCATCAGGCATGGCTTCCTGGAGCAGGGGCTACGTGCTGAGACCTGAAGCATGAGGTGGAATTGTCTGGGCAGCGACAGAGAGATGGGAAGAGAATTCTAAGCAGACTCAGCATGTGCAAAGGCACTGAGGTGTGAGGCAGCAGGACTTGGTGGAAAACTGAAAATCTTGTTGGTGGGATGTAGAGTCATAGGCAGGAGATTTAAAATTCTCTGCAAGCAACTTGCAGTTGTTTGAATTTTGTGGGGGCTTTGAATAATTTAGATAATTACAACACGTCTTCCCTTGGCGTAACATCAAAGTCAGTCTTCTCAGCAGCTCCTGAAGTTGCCGAGGACGCTGGCTCACGGCCACTTACCACCACGCCAGCTGGACTGGCGGCAGGCCCGCCGCGAGGCCAGTGACAGCAGTGCCCTGCAGGTACTAAACGCATTCCAGGTGGGGCAGAGCTAGAGCCTGACAACCTCACAGGGGCCCCGATGTAAGGCAACAACAACAATTTTAAGGGAGAGGGTAATTAGCTTTGTTTGGTGACACTTCTACGGAGTCTGTGCTGTGCTAGTCACTTTAAATATTATCTCATTTGATTCTTGCAACCTTCTCCTTCTCATTTTATAGGTGAAACTTGGCTTCTCGGGGTCTTATATGGCTTGTCCTGGGTTACACAGCTGGAGTTCAAATGTGAGCTTGTCCATCCCTTGCCCTCAGCCAGTCCTGCTTTTGTGAATGCTCCTTGTGGATTTTACTTAGATTCAAAATGAAGAGCAATCGCCTCCAAAATGGTCATATTTAGTATTCCTCAAATTTCATACGAAATGAAACTCATTCTTGAACCCTTTGGTGGGCCTTGGCTTTTCCTGACCACCTAGCCTGGGGACCAGGCTGGCAAGGCCATTTTTGACAGTCCCTTTGCTGGGTCGGGCCACGTTGCCTTTGAGGCTTCTTTCTGCCTAAGCTTCTATGGTGACGGAAATGGTAACTCCTACTTATTTTTATTCCTGGCCTTTAACCCCAGAAAGTCACAACTGGGCTCTTGGAACGGGCTTCCCCCAGAATAAAGGGAGGAGGGACCTGAAGAATTCAAATGGGGAAGTGGTTCGAGGGGAGGGCGGGGAGGAGTGGGGTTTCTGGGGTGGCAGAGGGCTCCAGGCTGGGCTGGAGGAAGGATCCCGGTGGGAGACCCAGCGCAGGGAGGGGGCGGGGCAGCACGCAGGGCCAGGGCACCGAACGTGGATGCGGCTTCCAGGCGAGGGATTGCAGAGAGGATGAAGAGGGGAGGCCGGGATTGGAGCCCCAGGAGCGGGAAGTCAGTGAGGAGCGGCGGCTGGTGCTGTGTTTTGGTTCTGCTTTCAGAAGTACAGCAGTGGTTTGGCTGCAACATTCGAAGACCTGAAAATATGGAAGCAGCCTTTGGGGAAGAGCACTGCCGAGAATAGCGGCAGCGAATTCGGGAAGTGCTGAGCCAGGGGCTCCTTGGTGGAGCCCAGCCGGGGCTTCTTTCCGGAGCCTGTCAGTCTAGGAGAAGAGGACATCCCGTTCCGAACCGTTCCAGGCCTGCCAGGCTCACCCAGCTGGTTCTCTCTGTCTTTTGCCCAACGTCTCCACTCCAGACTTGCCCATATCAGCTTAACACACTTTGCAAACCTTTAGGGGCCATAAAAGAAAAGTTGCTGTTAATAATATTGATTGTGTATTTATTTATTCAGCAGGACTTACTGTGACCTAATCTGTGCCAAGTCCTGGAATTCAGAGGTGAATTGAAACTTACCGCTTGATGAAATTATACAGCACAGCATGACCAGACGTATAAAGAAGCACACACACAGAGCTACAGGGCCCAGAGAGGGGAGTAGCTAGGAGTAGGCAAAGATGAGGCCAGGAAGATAACAGGGGCATGAAAGCCAAGCTGGAGAACTTGTATTTTATTCCACAGGCCTTGGGAAGTAAGGGGGGTTTTTATGTAAAAGGTAAATGGGATCTTAAGACTGTATTTCAGGATACCAAATTTAGCATAATTACAGTGAATAATATTAATTACAAACGATGATGGCGGTGGAAATACAAATAACAAATCCATCCATCATAGGTCAAAGGTGAAGGGCTATTGCTCCCATGGTTATGTTGCATTCCGTGTGACTCCTTCATAGGGGGCTGGAGAGAGATTCTCCTGCTGGCCTTGAAGAAGCAAACTGCCACATTGTGAACTGCTTATGGAAAGTGCCCTGTGGCAAGGACGTGTGCCAGTCTCTGGGACCTGTGGTTGGCCTCCAGCAAACAGCCAACGAAAGCTGTGGCCCTCAGTCATACATTTGCAAGGAAATGAAGTCTGCCAACAACCTGGATGAGCTTGGAAGCAAACTGTTCTCCTGTTTAGCCTCCAGATGAGAACACAGCCTATTTGACACCTTGTGACACCCTAAGCAGAGCTAAGTCACACCTAGACCCCTGACCCATGGAAACTGTGAGATACATGTGTACTGTTTTAAGCTGCCAGTTTTGTAATAATTTGTTATAGAGCAATAAGTTACTAGTATGGATTCCCCTAATTAAGCAGTGCAGGAATCTGCTTCCAGAAGAATCTAGTGAACGTTAAGGTTTATAAAGCTGCAGGGATGCCTGCTTTTCAAGATGGGAGCATCTTGAAAAGCCCCTAATTGCACTCCATTGCATGTTGGCTGTTGCAGAGTAAACTTCTTAGAGTCTTAGAGGCAGGGCAGATTGGGGAAGAGCAGAAGCTCAGAGTCAGGTAGGCCAGATACTGCCATGCAGCCTTGCCTACGTTTACCTTTCTGTGACTCGATTTCCTCATCTGTAATATGGGGATAATCTACACAGATGATATGTAGCTTCATTAACATTGAACTCATGGCCAACAACACTATAAGTCATGCCTGAATGAAGCTTATCTAAGAAATCTACTTTCTCTGTAAGACACTTCACACTCATCTGGAGCTTAAAAGCACCAGATAGCACTTGAGCTCTATGTTTGGGGGCCATTTTAAATAGCAAAAATCACCAACAAAAAGCACAGAAATGTGAAAACCATGGCACTAAAATAGACCACAAAAAGAACACTTGTTTACAGTATGAGAGCTGAACCAAGAAGGCAGAGCATTGCCTTGTTCAACCTCAACTGGGAATGCATGTGTTGGGCCACTCAAATTTTTTGCCATTCTATGCTTGTCAGTGAATGGTTACGGAAGTGCCGAAACACTGTAAGTATTGATATTGGGGTTGCAAATAGATTTTAGCAAGTAAGCAAATTTGTAGATATGGAATCCACAAATAACATGAATCCACTATACTTGGCATAAGGCCAGTAAAAAAAAAATAGCAGCTTATTATACTGTCATCCAGGACAGCAGAGTCTGGTAAAGACCTGCTGGGGACACCAAGAATCCAAACAATAGCTGGAGCCCATGGGGAGAGGGAGGGAAATCTGCAAGTGTGGAGCCCCTCGAATCAATGCTCTAGCGATCCTTGAATCCCTCTCTTTTCTCTCTGCCAGGCCTGCAGGGACTCCCAAGCTCCTTAGCCTTAACTCTTGGGCCTCCCTGACAAGGAGGTAGGTGAGAGTCCCGGGGTTGCACTGGGGCCTCCTGTATTGGATGCTGAGATTGCTGGCCCTCTGTGTGCCCAGGACAAGTTCTGTTCGGCCCAGTCCAACCCAACCTGGCTCAGAGGTCTGCATGCCATTGCTCGTAAGCACAGGCCTGTATCCTGCCATTGTTCTGGGAAGGGCCACAGTGAGCCGGACAGGCAGGAGAATGGCCTGGCAGATAGGGAGCCTGTTTCCAAATTGCCAGGTCACAGGGGAGAAAGAAACTGATCTGCTCCATACCACACCTCCCCCTTCCTGCTCTCCATCCCAGCCCTCCTCCGGTCAGGTGGCCGGCGAAACCCCAGGGGGTCCTTAACCTGGATTTCAGCACTTTCCCAGGAATGGAGCAGGGAACTCCCATGTGTCCAGCCTGCCTCTGTGCCAAGCCTGGTGCTGGCCACTTTCCACTTCCTGCCTCATGGAATCCTCCCAATAACCCTGTGGTGTCCAGAGTATCCAGGCTTACAGATGAGGAAAGTGAGGTTCAGAGTGGTCCAGTGTGCAGCAATAAATTCAACTTCAACCTGGTCGCTTGGCAGCGTTAACTCAATTTGAGGAACAACACAAAGTTCTGTCAGAGAGACTTTTCAAAGAGCATGAAAAGAGTTGCCTAAAAACAACTTCAAGAAGGACAATAATGACAACCTCTGAGTGTTTTCTGAGTAAAGAGCACCAATCTAAGTGCTTTACATAATTTCTGTCTCTTTAATTGTTCCAGGGACATTTTCAGGAACAGATTATCATCATACCCATTTTAGAGGTAATATATCTGAGGCTCGGAGATGTGAGCTGACTTGCCTGAGGGTCGTAACTTAGGAAACAGGAGAGTGGGGATGGGAATGCAGAGCCCTCCCTCTTACCTGTCATGCTAGGGGCTGGGGGCTCATGGGGGCTGCTTTCTCATTCCCGAGCCCCCTCCTGTCCCCTGGGTGTCTCTTCCTGCTCGTAGAATGCAGCAGGCAACCAAGGTCACCGGAAGCCACAGTCCCTTCTTTTGGAAGAAAAGGCCACAGCCTTCCAAGCCAAGATGCTGGAAGTGTGCGGTGCTGCACCCACAGTCGCTGCTGCCTGGGGACCCCAGGGCTTCCTCTCCACCCGAAGCTGTAGGGCTCAGAGGCCTCCCGCTCACCCGCCTCCTTTGGGCTCCACCATAGCCCTCCTTAGGGCTTCTCTGAATCTCTGGGACTTCTCTCCTGTTAGGCCTTGTTTCCACGGAGAAGGGCAATGAAGGGAGCTACCATTTTTTTTTTGGTGCGATGTCTTCCGGTGAAAACCAGAAAACATCCTAGACAAATTCTAAAAGAGCTCTACTATTTGGGAGCTACCGTTTATCGAGCACCTAAGGTATGCTGGGCACTGTGATAAACCTAACACACCCAGTGATTAGTATTAACAGCCTTTTATAGAAGAGGTCACTTGAGAAAGGCCAAGTCACTTCCCTGAGAGAGCGGTGGGTGGTTTCTGTGGAGCTGGGATTGGAAACCTGGGAAAGAATTATAGAGGAATCCTTGGTTTTGAAAGAATATCACCTGGTTCCTTCCCCCCTCTCCATCCCTCTCTCCTCTGCTTGTTCCTCGTTGTTTTAATGATTTTCTTAGAGGGACTGTGATTTGAGCCTTCCTCTGAGGGCCCCCACACTGGCGATGGTAGCAATAGACTCTTCAAGCTTAGAAGGTGCCCAAATTGCAGCACACAGGGTCCAGCTGGGAAGTATTTCTCAATCACCTGTCACTGCAGGGCCAACACAGGAGCATGCGTACAGCCCCTGCCCTGATCCTGGGGTAACAGACAAATTGAGGGAGGAAAGGCAGGGGGGACGGGAGAGGCTGAGCTCTCGACTTGCCTTCGTCCACTGGAAACTGTCCCTCACCCACCCGGGCTGACAAGGCTCCTTCCCACATCAGTCATGCTGACCACACGGCCTCATACCCACGGAAGGACAGAACGGAGCCCCACAGGCGGTATGAATCCCAAGTCACTCAGGCCACTCTGGTGGAGCGACAGGCTGTGGACAGTGTCACTTGGCACCGTGAAAGGTAGCCTTGGGCTGTTGGAGTCAGAAAGACCAGGGTTCCGTGGTCAGTGCCACAATTTATCTGAGTGACCTTGGGCAAGTCACTCAACCTCTCTGAGCTCCAGTTCCCTTTCCCATAAAATGGAGAAAATAATACGGACCTTATAAGACTAGGAACTTAGCAAAAGTGTGTATGTTGGTAAGTGCTCCATAGATGTTATTCCACTCCCTTCTCCTCCTCCTCAAAGCAGGGCTGGGGTGAGAAGAGCTAAGAGAAGTGTCCAAATTCACCTGTTCATCAGCCTGTCCCTCCTCTTTAGGACAGAGCTAGTTCCCTGCCAAAGGGCTCCACAGCTGAGCAGTCCTCGTTTGATCAGAGGCATGGAAGGGGTTAGCCCACCTTCTGCCTCCCTGAATTAAAATAAAACTTCTCATTAGAGATACTAAAGGAAGTCCTTTAGAAGCTACAGTCAGTGAGGATGAATACAAGAAAGAATTTTGGATGTGGCTAACTTCTTTATGCCTATTAATATTAAATTTTGAGAAAAAGAATAAGCTATGTTGAGTGGGAATTGAGATCACGGGTCCTGGAGGTAAAGGGCTTATAGGTTCCAAGTCCTGCTGCCACACTTATTAGCCTAGTGGCCTTAGGCAAGGTATTTAACGTCTTTGTGCATCAATTTCCTAATGTGCGAAACAGTGGTAATAATGAGATCTACTCACAAGGTGGTTGTTACAAAGACTGGAATACTGACAGCACATAGGAAGTGTTCAATAAACGTTACTTATTTATATATTTTATTTTACTGAGATAGAAACTGAGATGAAAAGAGGTTAGATAGATGCCTCAGGAAAAAATGGGAAAGATTTAACTTCATTAATTAATATCCTATGAATGCTTTGTTAGCAGCTGCTCACATAAAAAAATCTGTAATCTTGATTAGAACTATTAATTACTGACAATATAAATTGTGGCAAGAGTATGAGCTTTCAGATTTTGCATTTATTAGGATACAAAATAGTCTTTCAATCAGCATTTTTATAAAACTGTAAGAACTGAAAGAGGCTTTCAACATGGGGGGTTGATTGGGCCACTACCAGGAAGGCCATGGACACCTTTCTCCTGCAGAATGATGCTGACTTGAAGTTTCACAATGATGTAACCATTCATTCATTCATTCATTTATTGACTCAGCCACATTTAATAAGCAAGTGCCTGCTTTGCGTTAGGTGCTGTAGCATACCCACAAATATAGAGACAGGAAGGCCAGTCCCTGCTGGCACCATGCTTAAGTCGCTAGAAAGACAGACACGAAATGGACCACGACTGTGTGTCCTGATCAATGTTTTAATGGGGACACAAACAAGGCACTGTGGGAGCCCCAGGGATGGAGACTGCCACGGGGAAGGAAGGTCACCGAGTGGGTTCTCAGTGTTCTCGCCCCGTGAGCTGACAGTGCTGACAGCAGTTCTCACCCTGTGTTATCCACCACCTGTGCTGGCTTTCTTATCCAGCACATTCCAGGGAAAGGCCCCACATCATGAGAGCTGAGTTATTGCATGTTCATTAGGAGTCAGGCATTGTGCTGGGCACTTTACATGAATTATCCTATGTAGTCATCACATTAGCATTATGAGGGAAGTACTATTAGCTCCAATTTGCAGAGGAGAAAAATTAGAATCAAAAAAGGTTAAATAAATCAAATAAAATCACATAGCTGGCACGGCGCAGTGACTGAGCCACGACTTTAACACGGGTGTCTCAGGCCCCGATCCCTGCGGCTGGCCAAGCCATTCTGTTCTGTGTTCATTGTATCTGCAGTTCCACCTGAAGAGGAACATTTAAGCCAAAGGTAGCCTGTCTGGAATACCTGGGCTCTGAGGTTATGTGATACGGAGGAAAGAGCTTGGGATTTCGAATCAGAAAATCTGGGTTTGCATTTTCTCCGCCTTCTAGCCATGAGAAACTCACCACCTTGAGCTGCAGCTTAACCATATGAAAAAAATGAGTGTAGTGACATGCATAGCCTGTTTGGGGTCTTAGGAGGCTTCAATGGAAGAAGAAAGAAGGATTCTGAGACTGAATTTTGGGAAGGCCATGGAAAGCACTCCAACTAGCTTAAAAAGAAAAACAACTTAATGTAAAGAAATGGATGTTTATAAAATCGTTGGAAGTTCTAGAAAACAAGGTTGCCAGGGGGTGTGGAAATACAATTTTCAGTGTTTAATTCTCTGTAATCTGGAGAGGCTGGAATAGACATTGGGTGAACCAACAATTTGGTTCCAATGCATACATGCAGTGATTTAGCAGAGCACCCACCCAGCTGTCACAGATGCCCCTGCTCCAAAGATGGAACCAAGGATGTGTGGGCATCTACCCTTCCTCACCCTGCAGGGGGTCTGGAGGAGCAAGCGGTGGAGTGGGGTTAGGAAGACGGGCACATCTGGAGCTTCCAGGATACAAGGGTTGGCAAAGCTAGAAACTCTACGGGAGACTGTCGGGAATTGCACCACAACCGTGAAGGCCAGGAGAGGAGAAAAGCCTGTGGGGACAAGAGTTCAAGAGCAAGAGCAGGTGGAAATCGCATAGAGAATGGACCTACTCCACGAACTCTACATTCAGCTCTGTTCGTAGCTCAGTTTCCTTGGTCACCATGAGTGTGATGTGCAGGTGGATCAGTCCAGTGGAGAAGATGGGACATGGGACATAAATGCAGACCCTAAGTTAAAACATAAAACTGCCACCTTTTCTGGAAGGTCTCTGTGAATTAAAACGTATTATATCACCCTCCCCAGGGCATTAAGATGTACACTTTCAATATGCTCCTCATCACCATCTGTGCTTACTTATTCACTTTCAAACAATGATCAGTTTGGAGGAGTTTTCAAGTAAATGTAATTCATCTTAACTAAATACCCACCCAAGAAGAAAATGAATTTTTTTTCTAATTTCATCATCATCATGATCATCATTAAAGAAGATCTATAATTAGAAATTAATCTTACAGTTACTTTTTTTTGTAAAGACAGATGTGAGGTTTCTCTTTAAGGCTTTGCAGTTCTTTTCTAATAAGCGGGGGGATATGTTCTTTTATAGGCATGTCTGGGCCACCACTTTTGGTTGTCATGGAGATGGTTAAGGTATTATAGCAAGTGCACCTTTGGCACCTCTGCTTTCTCTAGGGCAGGATGGCAGGTGGGATCCATAGGGATGTAAGGAGAGGCAGGAGTTATTAAAAATGAGTATGGTAACAGGCAGAAAATCACTTCTTAAATTATAGCAATTTCACAATTTTGTTTGACTGGATGCAAAAGATAGGCACTGCCTCAATTAATGGCAGTGGGTGAGGTGGCCCCATGGGGAAGCAGGGTGTTCGTGTGGATCCTGGTGGGGGGCCCAGTGCATCTGGCAGCCTGGACCATCTTTACTGGGATACACAGGAAGGAGATGGTGGGGCTGAGACTCCAGTCTAAGAGGTGTATCCAGGCTTTCAGGGACATTGCTACTGCCTCTGTCCCAGTGAAGGTTAGTGCTGAGGGCATCTTGAGAGCACTTCCTCCAAAATCCATTTCACAATTAGGAAAACTTGGATCCAGAAAGTTTCTGGGATATTTTCCCTTATTTTGAATCCCAAATGTATATAGTTTTGAAAAAAGAAATAATTGGCTTGCACACAAAGCTCCTGAAGATAAAAATCCAAAGGGTCAGTGAACAGATGGGAAGATGTTTAGCTTCACTAATAATCAGAAAAATGCTAATAAAACACTAGCGTGCCATTTCTTTCCTATTTTTAAAAATTTAATAGTAGTACTCAGATTTAGGGATTAGAATTAGAATTAGGATTAGGATTAGAATCAGTCTCTCATTCATGCATGTGCCGCATGAATTGGTCGGTGCAATCTTTCTGAGAGGCATTTTGGCAGTATGTGTCTGTGTGTGTCAGGAGCTTTAAAAATGTATATACAATTTTTGACACACCAGTTCAAGTTGTAGAAATTTGTAAGCATATTGTAGATGCACACAATTAGCTATAGGATGTTCATTTATTGGATACGAGATATGTGTTCCAAAGTAGGGGACTATTTACATAGTACGTTGGTAGAATGGGAGGGGACTATTTACATAGTACGTTGGTAGAATGGGATACTTAATGCCATAAAAAAAATCTTAGTTCATCTACCTGATTTAGTTCCAAACCTTCTTTAGCATCATTTGTAGTGGAAAAAGCAATGAGCTTTGGTGACAAAAGATGCAGATTGAAAGTCCTCCTACCCCTTTCTAGGTGTGTGACTTCTTAAGCCATTTCAGCTCTCTGGGCCTTTGTTTCCTCACCTGTAAAGTGAAGCCAGAAGCAATACCCAAATTGGAGGTACGTGGTGGGGATTTCTGAGCTCATATACAAGAAAGCACCTAATACACTCTTACACCATCCAGAATGCATGATTATGGTAATTTCCTCTGAATACAGCTGAAGCCACAGCCAGAGTCCTCCCCTTGCTCTAAGTAGGATTGTTCTTGGAGGGTGCACCTGCTGTTCTTTGGCCTGTGGCAGAACAAAATTTTTGAGCAATCTGGACCTCTCTACCTCGACCCAGAGTCTAAGATGACTTCAGCACCCAGGGAGCCTAGATGGTACAGGATAGTGATAAAGTCTGGTGATGAAGCCACTGACAGCCACCAAATGAGGGCTGTGCCTCAGCAGTAACGGAAGTAACCTCAGACATCAGCAGACAGTTCTCAACCTTGGTTGGCAAGGCCATGTTCACCATCACAGCTATGTGTTTCCTGTAATATCTGTCACATCTTTCTGATAACTTACTGTTTAAATCTAAAATGAATTTATTTACCAAGGAAGCTTTACACCACTATGATAAATAAAAACAAAAAACAGAATTACTTGCTAAAGTAGAAGTTAACCCAAACACATGTACAATGATAACAAAATAATAACACTAAATTCTAGCTAAACATTCTTGCCTGCTGAAGCTTGGTCCTAAGGAGTGCTCTCAATTAAAGAGAAAAGTAGCGAGTGTTAGGGAGCTGTTGAAGACGGGATAGCACCAATATGAGAATTACTCCCTGACAAATAATCTGCAGGATAAAAAGAAAGTTAGGAAGTGATTATCCTTTTCACCAGTGATTCTCTTTGAAGCCTGTAATTCCTAACGGCTTCTCCCTTAGGGGTCCCACACTGCTTTGTGCCACACCCTTTGAGAAATATCAACATAGAGTCTCCCACCACCTTGCTGCCCACTTCACAGATGTGAAAGCTGGAACCCAAACAAGAGAAGCAACTTGTTCGAATGCCCCGAGTGAATCAGTGGTTGAGCTGGGAGGGGACCCTGGCGCTCCTGCCTCCCAGCTGGGTGTGCCGTCTACCAAACACTGCAGCGGATCTTGCAGGGAGGCTCCCTTCTGAATGATAAGCAAGGTGAGCAAAGTCAAGCTCTGAGTCTTGAGTCATTAAGGCTTTTGTCTTGAAGAAATTATAGTTGCTCTTTTGCATTTCTAGTTCTGCATTCAGAAAAAAGACCAAAAAAAAAAAAAATCCATTTATCCTTCAAAGAATATATACTTCGAATTACAGACTTTCTTGGAAATGACCTATATCGAGGCACGGAGTTTAACGTGTACCCGAGAGCAGCACAGAGAAAGCCGCCTGGTCCAGCACGCCTCGCTGTCAGTTCTAATTCACTGTCACCGTGGCTGCTGTACTTGCTGCGCGCTGTGCATCTCTTTACACACCGGGCATTTACGGGGCGTCTTCACGGACATCGGCTCACTTGTTTATCACCTTAACCACACAAGGAAGGGGTTAGATTCTTTACAACAGGTGAGGACGCTGAGGATACGGAGCAGCGGCTCCATGAGGGTCGCAGGCAAAGGAAGGTGAGAGGCGGAGATCTGGCCTCGAGCCAAAGCCAGAGTTCTGTTCATCCCCGCAAAGCTTCTTCTCCCTCTTGCCACCAATTTTTGTCACTGCACATGTGCGCTGGGAGCAGCTGTGCTGGTACCAAACGACGGAGTGGGGTGGGGGGTGTTCACGAGTCGGAAATAGCTAAGGGCCCAGGGTGAGAGTCTTTGCACTGAAAGGGCTAAACTGGGGTGGCTTTGTGAACAGAGGCGCTGGAAGAGAGGACGCCATGACGGAGCCCAGGCCCTCATTAGAAGGACACCACCTGCAGTTTCTTCCTGCAAAGTGTGGTTACAGTCTGGGACATCCTCAGCAAAATGGGCCACTTCCTCGGGAAAGTTTGTCCTGACTGCTCAACTAAGTCGTGTCGCTGAGCTCCAGTCCCATTGTGTCTTTTTCTTTTCTTTTCTAATGATCTTGATAGTTTAAAATTACTTATTGGTTGCTGCTGTATCTAGTGCCTAGCATGGTGCCTGATCCTCAGTACTGTTTACTGACGGAATTACCACGCTGTGAGGAACACAGGGAAGATGCTCTTAGGCACATGTCATAGCAAGGTTTTGGAGGCCCGGTCGTGCTTACATTTTCAAAGTGTTGGTCTGGGAACTCCTGGGAGTCTCCGACAGCCTCAGGGGTCCATGTTATCAAAGTAGTTTTGTGATAATGCTAAGATATGATCTGATTTTTCACTCCCATTCTCTCTTGGGCTTACAGTGGAGACTTCTGGAGGCTACTCGAGGTGCGATGATGTTCCTGATGGCAAATGGAACATGTGCTTGTGCATTCCTGAGCTTTAAAAATTTCACAGTTTCAATTTTTAACATGGTGATTGAGATAACTTACAGAAACACAACCTCCTCGGGGTCCTCAATCATTTTAAAGACTGTAAAGGGGTCTTGAGACCAAAACGTTTGAGGACCTCGGGCCTGGTGTGAGCCCTCCTAGAGCCCCAGGGCTTGAGTTCAAATCCTGGAAGTGTGTCTTCTTAGATGAAATCTTGAACCTCTTGGTGGCTTAATGGCCTCATCCATACCCTTATCAGGGTAACAATAAAATCAATCCCTTGGGATGCAAGGTTGTTGAGAGGTTTGAATAGGGTTGATTCCTATAAAAAGTAACTTGACTCTGCCTAGCATGGAGCCCAGAGATGTTAAGAGACCTGCTCAAGGCCACACCAGAGTGGGTGGCAGAGCCTCCTCTGAGCCTTGGTGGGACTGAGGGTTCTCTTAGCAGTTCCCGAGGGTGAGGGCACAGAACCAGGCAGGGAGGGGCCTCCTCCCACAGCTGGACTGGGAAGCTGGGGAGAAGGGGGTGTGATTGGCACTGCAGAAGCAGGGCCTGAAAGAGGCTCCGGCGGGACAGAGGAGAGCCCCGAGGACGGGGACTTGGCCAGCTCGCCTGGGAAGGGAAGGCCTTTCCGGCGCTGGGTTCTGGCACCTTCCTCTGTGAACACAGCAGCGCTGGCCCCAGCCAGGGAGAAGCTTCGATTCCTGGAAAAGCACATCAGCACATTTGTTACTGTCTTATCAGCAAAGTGTAGAGGCAGCCAGAGAGCGAGGGACGAATCCTGTTACTGGTGACGAAATGCCCTCCTGGTCAAGCATGGAAAATGTTTCAGGAATGAATTCCCAACCATGGTGTGAAAACAGATGTTGGATTCTCTCTCTCTCTCTCTTTTTTTTTCCTTTCCCCTCTGACTTAGTTCAGGAAGACAGGGCAGGAGTCGAACGTGGAAGCCGAGCTGCTCACAAGCTTGAAGGCCCCGGAATAAAGTCAGAAGAGAAGCTTCCGGGTCAGTCAGGCTGCAGAGACTGGGAGAGCCTCCATCCATTCCCCTGTTCCACGGAAGGGAAACTGAGGTCCACCGTGAGAGGGAAGGAGGTACCCAAGGTCACAAACCTTGGCAGCCTCTTGCTAATGCCCGAAATAAGATTGACAATGGTCACAAAATTAAGACTGACAATCTTTAATGGGTCCATCAAAAAATGAGCTTGGGAAACACTAAGTTTTTATGACAAGGGCAAAAGCCTTACCTAATAATTTATTTTTCATTCTTTTAAATAATTAAGCAAATTAATTTAAATATCTTTTTTTTCCTAAAAAAATGATGCTTAAAAAGGAATAGAAGCCACTACTGAGGGTATTCAGCCACAATATCTGCTGGGTGGAAGGATTGAAAGAGGTCGGGCTTTGGTGTCAGGTAGAACTATGGTTAAAAATCCTGGATCTGCCATCCAATTGCTGTATGATCTTGGGCAAGTCTCCAAGCCTCAGTTTCTCCTTTATAAAATGGAGATCATGAGGCTTTCTTGAAAGAGATGTTGTGAAAAAAGTAGAATTGCTGTTAATAGCTAACTACTTTAAGCCCTTCCTATGTGCCAAACCTTATATCATATACCATATACATTTGATCCTCCAAATAACCCAATGAACTGTTAGGAGTCTCATTCCATAGGTAAGGAAATGTGGGTGCAGAGAGGTTATGTATCTGTCCGCTTAAGATCACTGAGCCAGTAAGAATCAGAGGTGGGATTTGAACCCACACTGTCTGACACCACAGCCTGCATTAATCCACGTAAGCTGCCTAGGACAATAGCAGCACATGTAACTCAGTATTGATGCCATAGTCTGAATGTTTTTGTCCCCCCTTCAGCCATATTTAGATGATCAAGTTCTATTCCCAAGGAGACTGCGTTAGGAGGTAGAGCTTTTGGGAAATGATTGGATCATAGGAACAGAGCCCTCATGAATGGGCTTAGTGCCTTTATAAAAGGGACCCCAGAGAGCTAGTTTGTGCCTTTTTCCCTTTGAGGACATGGAAGTCACCATCTATGAACCAGACATCAGATCTGCCAGCTTCTAGAACTGTGAGAAATAAATTTCTGTTGTTGATAATTTATCCAGTCTATGGTATTTGGTTAGCAGCCCAAACAGACTAAGACAATTGGTATTATTAAAATAGTCATATTTCATTTCACTTGGCTTATGCAGCATCACGAAAGCCTTATCATTCTGAGATCATTATTGAAAAGAAGTCAGAAGAGTAGTGCCGTGGAATATCTAAAGACAAAAACCAAAGTCTCTTCCGTACGTGGGATAAGGAGCTAATATGGTTGTCCTAACCTAGGGGTGCTTCCTGGAGAGGTTTGAGAAAAGCAAATAGGGGCTCTTGCATTAATTTCCGTGTCATAATAGTAAGTGGAAATCCCACATTGAACCCCTGCTATGGATCTTTCCTGGCGATCCAAACTGTCTTACCGGAGTGCCTTGAGCAGGAGTTATGCAATTCAGTGGAAGGATATTGGTTATCTCATGCTGGTCACAAGGTTAGTTTGGCGTTAATATAAATGTCTTGATTAAAACAAATGGATCATTACACAATAAGAATCTTTTTTTTTTTGGTTGTATCTTCTTTCAATAAGTGTGGCTCATGGGAGAAAAGTCATGACAGGGTCCCTCTACTATGGGAAAGTTGAGAGCCCCTCAGCTGAGAGTTGCAGCCATTTCAAGGTTTTTTTTTTAATGAATTAATTTATTTTATAGAAATGGAGTTTTGCTATGTTGTTCAGACTAGTCTTGACCCCTGGGCCCAAGTGATCATCCAGCCTCAGCCTCCTGGGTAGCCAGGACTACAGGTGCTTGCCACGGCACCTGGCTAGTTTCAGGGTTGTTTCATGAGCAGAGACTGTCCAGATTGACAAGGGAGTTTGGAAAATGGTGGATGGCTCATTGATCTCTGATGTCTATGAAACCCCTGATTGTTGAAAAGAAATGGCAGCACATCTGCTCCATGGCATCATTAAAGGAGCAGGTAGAGCCAAGAGAGTAGACAGGACTTGTGCAGAGTGCCAGGAAAGTCAAGGCAGGTCTGGGGCTCCTGAATCACTTTCCTCAATGGTTTACAGAAAGGTCTTCTGAGCTCTTTGGACAGGAAGCTCTTATTATTCATTAACCTGTGAGGGCTTCCCTGAGAAGGTGACTTAAACTTCAAAAAAAAGTATATATAAAATAGGGAAAAGTATACATATCATAAGCATACAACTCAGTGAATTTTCACGAGCTCATACAACCAGCACCCAGATCATGAAAGAGGACCTTACTAGCAACACATAATTCTCCCCAGCCTTGTGCTACCTTCTGGTAACTACCACTGAGGAGTTATTACTGTCCTCAATTCCGTAGATTGATTTGGCCTGATTTTAATCATTTTATAAATGGAATCTTATGGGATGTATTCTTTTGTGTCTGACCTTTCACTCAATATTATGCTTGTGATGTTCATTCATATTTTTGCACATAATCATAGGTCATGTATCCTCATTGCTGGATAGTATTCTATTTTGTGAGTGTACCATGATTCATCGATCCATTCTACTGTTGATGGACATTTTGGTTACTATGTATAATGCTGTTGTGAGCTTTTAATGTGTGTCTTTTGGTGCATGTATGTTCACATTTTTATTGGGTAGATTCAGGAGTGGAATTGCTTGAAGAGGTGATTTTGGACTGGATTTGAGGATGAGATAACTTCCCAAAAAGGGCAGGGGGAAGCCACTGCTGCAGAGGGAAGGGTCTGTGCACAGGCATGCAGTACAAAAGAGCAAGACACATTTGGGGAGCACTGAGTGGCCCAGCGGGTTGGGCATGTGGTGCCCATGAAGCCTGAGCAATGGGACTCACCTTCTGGAACAACCTGCCTTTCCCTCCACACCCCTATCTGGCTAACTCCTTCAGTCATCTCTAGCTCAACTTTGAGTTCACCGTTTCCAGGGAGCCTCTAACTGTCTTAGGTGAGTTGCCTCTGTCTGGGTAGTTATCTCCTCTGAGTTCCTGTGTCCTGTTGTGACTCTCACTAACACGGCAATGCCCCCACTTCACTTCACTCACCCTTCTCCTCCCTAGACTGTGAGTTTCTTGAAGGACAGAGCAGGGTTGGCTCAGTGTCTTCTGTTTGTACCCTGGATCCACTCCGCCCTTTCTCAGCCCTGCTCTCTGTCTAGGGAGCTGAACCCAATGGACTGCATTGACAGCACCCCTCTCCTTTGCTTCTGGCTTTGGCCCATGAAGAAGTCCCCCCAGAATTCCAGAGGTTGGGAGGAGAGTGAGAGCAGGTGGTCCCTCAGCTCCTGCTCTGCGGAGTTCTCTGGAGCTGGTTGCATTTCCAACAGAAGGTCAGGTCCATCTCCAGGTAGGTGATGCATCCCCTTCAGGCCTAGGGGTAGGAAAGACCCCAAAGTCCCTAGGCTCAGGGTGCTGCACAATCTTTGTGATTCCCCTATCATTCAACCATCCCTGTGCCAATTGTCTTAATTTGCATGTGCCAACTGCTCAGACCCTGCATTTCATTCATCTCCACATCTACCTAGCACACCACCTGGTACATGCTAGTGACCAAGGAAGATTTATTGACTAAATAAATGGGGAAATAATTGGACGAGGATAAGGAGCTGACCAGTAGCCAATAGCGATGAACCTTAAAGACCCTTCTGTGAAGTTAAGATTTTAATCTCACGATCAGGTGTTGCAACTTCAAGTAACTATGGGGGCCGGGTAAGCACAGGAGGGGACTGTGGCACACCAGGAATTTGGCATCAGCACATTATTGCTCTGCAGAAATTTGGGCCCCACGTGGCCACATCTTCTGATTTTTTGAGAAATCAGAAATCAGAATTTTAATGTGGAATGCCAAATTTTAAATGACATCAACACTGAAAATTTTAAAATACTCATACTGTCAGATAAATGTGTGGCTTCCAGTTTGTAAGCTCTCTGCAGCCAATAGGGACCCACTGAACAGCGTGAAGGCAGGGAGCGAGGCTGTCGGATATTGCACAGTGCTGTGAAAAAGATATCTCCAGTACATGAGCTGCAGTGACAGCGGCCCTTTGATCTTGGTCCCTGAAGTGGTTCGAATGTCCTGAGAGGCGCTTACACTGAGAACACTAATCTTTCTCCCTGATGAGTATTTTTCTTTTAAATCAGTTTTTAGTTCTAAAAATAGTTTGGTGGATTTCTCCACTTTAGTCAGGTTCCCAGCCACTTTCTCTATTTCTGCTTCAAGCTCGGAGCTCTGAGTTCTTTTGGGTTTTATCAAATTATACACTGTGCAAAGGCATCCATTTCACCAACAGATGGACTTAATGTGCATGAAAATACATGCCTTTTAAAGAAACTAAATTAGTAGTTCCACTTCTTTCCCCTTTTATTAAAGACAGAGTTCTAGGAGAGCCCTCTGCTATAAAGTCAGACTTTATAGACATCAGCAAAATGAGATTTATTTGGATGGAAATCGGACGAAACATCAGAGGAGTCTTGCAACAGTGAACTTGCAGGTTTCAAGTAGAGATTTGAAGGATGCTGGCCTCCTGTCTCAGCCTGGTTTAGAAACAGAGGAGGGAGAACAAAAGCTCTGATACTTTGTAACTCTTTAAGAGTTGGAGGCTTCCTTGAAAGAATGGGCTGATGGCTTCCTTTGATCAGAGGCAAAATGACACGAGGACTGGAAGCTGAACGAAGCAGGGAGGTGCCATCTCCGTAGCACCGGAACTGGAGTTGAAAGACCTGGGTTCTAGCCCCAGCTGTGTCACCAGCCCATCCTGGCACTTCTCACAAGTCCCCTCTCAGACTCTCTGACTTCTCATTTAGAATGTGGATGCGGTGATCCGACCCTGTTTACCCCACAGGGTTATTGTTAGAGAAGAAAAAGAAATATTGTAAAGGAAAGCACTTACTTTCCTATGCTTTTATTTTTGTATGTGTCTATTTATTATAATTATACAAACAATAATATGAATATATTCTCACTGAGAAATTTCAGTTAATACGCTATCAAAGCAAAAGCTCTCTTTGGTTCCAGAAGTAACTCTTAGTACTTTGATGTATATGTATCCTTGAAATTTTTTTGATGAAATTATATACATACAGAGATATAATATAGACATATATGGTGCTTTCTTGATCTCATAAATAGGATTATGCTTTATATACTCCACAATTTGTTTTACTGAATAAAATGTTTTATGTCATATACATGTCAGCTACATTCTTTCGAAAGGTCTCACAGATCCTAGTTTGGACGCACCGTGTCCTTTTAGCCATTCCCTATGAATAGGTAATGTGGTGTTCCTCACGTTTCATTGTTACCAGAAAATGCAGTGTATGCGTCTTTGTACCCATGTGAAACTATTTCCCTGGGGTAGGTATCAAGAACTAAAATTGCTTGATCAAAGAGAATACACATTTAAAAATTTTTATAGATACCGCCAAATTGCCCTCTCAACAATCCACTGATGTGTGATCCTTCAAGCAGTTTTTAAGAGTGTGTTTTTCCCCTCTCCCTCACTAATACTGGATATGATTAGTCTTTTAATTTTTGCCAATCTGATGAGTGAAAAATGGAATCTTGCTGTCATTTTAATTAGCACTTCCCAGATAACTGGTAAGGTTGAACAACTTTTCATGTCTTTACTGTTTCTGAAGATGAGTGCCTTGCTACATGTTAGAATAGCTAACATAAACATCATGGTTGTAGCAGAAGGAATGGTGTCTGTGAGAGAGATATGGGCTCAAGTTCTAGCTCTTGCACTCACGAGCCTGGTGATGGGTGACAAGGTACTTCACTTTTCCAGGCTGTAGTGTTCTCATCTGCAAAATGGGAAACATACTGTTACGGATTGAGTATTTGTCTCTCCAAAATTCATATATTGAAGACCTGATGCTCAATGTGATGGTATTTGGAGATGGGGCCTTTGGGAGGTAATTAGGGTTGGATGAAGAAAGTCACCTGTAAGTCGGGAAGAGGGTTCTCACTAGACACTGAATTAGCTGGTGCCTTGATCTTGGACTTCCCAGCCTCCAGAACTGTGAGAAATGACCTTCCGTTGTTGAAGTCATCCAGTCTATGATATTTTGTTATGGTAGCCTGAACAAACTAAGACACATAATGTACCACCATTCCTTCTGCTGAGGGTTGTTATGAGAATTAAATGCAAAGTCTTAATTAAATGCATGGAAAGTCTTTTGTGATGGTGTGTTAGTCTGGGTTCTCCGGAGAGAACTGATGGCATAGTTCCAGCCTGAGTTCAAAAGTCTGAGACTCAGGAGAGCTGACGGTTTAAGTTCTAGTCTCAGTCTGAGTGTGAAGGTAAGAGAAGACCTAGGTTCCAGCCTGAAGACAGTAAGGCAGATTTTGTTTCATTTAATGCTTTAACAGATTGGATGAGGCCTGAGTGTAATCTGCTTTACTTAGTCTACCACTTCAAATGTTATTCTTATGCAGAAAATCCCTCACAGATGCACCTAGAATAATTTTTTTGTGAAATAGAGTCTCACTCTGTTGCCCTGGGTAGAGTGCAGTGGCATCATTGTACCTCCCTGCAACTTCAAACTCCTGGGCTCAAGTGATCCTCCTGCCTCAACCTCCCAAGTAGCTGGGACTACAGGCATGTGCCACAGTGCCCAGCTAATTTTTCTATTTTTAATAGAGATGGGGTCTCGCTCTTACTCAGGCTGGCCTTGAACTCCTGAGCTCAAGCAATCCTCCCACCTCAGCCTGCCAGAGTGCTAGGATTACAGGTGTGAGCCACCACTCCCAGCCCCAGAATAATGTTTAACCAAAAATCTGGGCACCCCATGGTCCAGTCAAGACAACTCGTAAAATCAGCCACCCACAGGCAGTCTGGACAGAGATAAATCTTTTTAGTTAATTTCATCTGCTGGGGAAAGAGCAGTTCCTACTCCTCATCTCCTCCTCATTCTCTCTTTATTTAGTATGCATTGATATTCAATGACTATAGCTGTTTAAAAACAGTACATTTCTATTAAAAGGTCGAATCAAACACTTTCTGTCTTGTCTTTACTATTGGAGATGATCACTCTGTGTGGGAAGAAGGTTTGAGATGCGTTTGGATAAAGGTCGCAGGCTTGGGTGCCTTTTTTGCTCTTCCTACTGATGCATCAGCATCTGACCCATCACTTCCTCTGTGAAGTGGCCCCAGGAGTTCCCTTCCAAAGGTGACACACACCTACAACATCCTATTGGCTCATGGGTAGATCTTGTTCTAGACACTCTCCCTTGTCTCAGATCAGCTTGCTGATCCCCTCACTTGCCCTCCACCCTGACAGCTCCTCTGGGCTGGAAAGCTATCTTATTCACCTTTGCAATCTCCAAAGGGACCAGCATTTGACCTGTCAGCCAGCAGGGGCTACATAATTATTGGCTGAATCCTACTGATATGGAAGCTGACATTCCGCCTAAGACGGTTGGGTGGCTTTTCTCTGAATTTAAACGAATGATGTCTTTGAGCAGTGGCTCTGAGCAATTCCAAAAGTGTGTCACCTGGAAAGCTTATAAAACTCTCAATGTCCAGGATGCACTCCACACCAATGAAGTCAGAATCTTGAAGGGTTAGACTCAAGCATCCCTACCATTTTATTTTACTTTATTTTGTGATAGGGTCTTGCTCTGTTGCCCAGACTGGACTGCAGTGGCACAATCATAGCTCACTGCAGCCTTAAACTCCTGGGCTTAAGCAATCCTCCTGCCTCAGCCTTCCAAGTAGCTGGGACTACAGGTGTGTGCCGCCACGCCCATCTATTTATTTTTTTTGAAAGAGATGGGTTCTCACTATGTTGCTCAGGCTGGTCTTGAACTCTTGGCCTCAAGCAATCCTCCCTCCTCAGCCTCCCAAAGTGCTGGGATTACAGGCATGATACACCGTGTCTGGCCCATCCCTACTTTTTTAAAGCTCCTCAGTGGGTTCTAATGTGCAGCCACGTTTGGAAATGACTGCCTGGGAGGTTGGGTTGGTTCTCCTCCAGGCTACGGGTTATCGGCCTGAGGAGGTTTTGCACACTGGATACCAGATAATCTCTTGCTATAATAATGTCCTGAGAAGGAAACCTTTGTAATTTAATAAAGAAGGGTCAACTCAGAATAGTAAGAGTGACTTTACTAGAGTCCAAAGTTCAAAAGTTGTATTTCAGAAATGAGGCTTTAACCGAAAGGAGAGCAATATTTGACAGAACAAGGCTGTAAAAATTTACCGACAAGCAAGTAAATAAGGAATAAGAGTCATAGAGCACATGATGATAAAGAGATATTAGCCTCGTTGCCTTGTGCTGAATGCTGGCTCCCAAACCCACATTGCCATTAATCTGTCACCGTCAGGAGAAGTTGGCCTGGCGGCCTGTCACCGATTAGATTGTGCAGTCAGCCTGTTGCTGAGCCAGAAGGCAGTGCGAGGGGTGTGGGGGAGAACGGGAGATTGCTCCTAGTAAATCCCGCTCTGACTCCCTCAGAGTGACCGGATTCATTTAGAGAGGGAAGGCCCCGCCTACTTCGTTTCTTGAGATGTGCACGTTCTTCCAATACTCTCTACCTCTGGCTGGCTGATGAGCAGGGTGGAGCAAAGGAAACCAGACCAAGTGGTTGACTAAAACAGGGAAATGACATTAGCAAGAAAACGCCTGACAGGGCTTGCCGGTCCTTAGGAGAAAGTGCTGCTTCCAATAAAAGGCATGGCTTCTTAGGACGGCCGGCACCCCGGACCCCTTCCTCCCTTCCCCCTAGGCTCACTCAGTCACAGAAGTAACACACTCACCTTGTACTTGCTTGGAGCCTCGCTGAACTCCTACACATGGCGGGTCCCCTGGAATTTTGTACTCACAGGCATGGTCGACACTGCTTAAATGGGGCGGCAGGGAACAGGAGACACACGGATGGCCCAGATCTCTTTGCTCATCTGCATGTCCCCATGCGCCATCAGGCTCCACTTGCAAAACACACTTTCAAAGACCAAACTATTAAGAATTGTGAAGTGGTACCACCAGAGCAGTAAACCAAACACGGAGCCCTTCTGAGTGTGGGGCTCTGGGGGGCTGCACAGCGAGTACCACTATGAAATGGGGCCGATACAGTGAAGGAAAATGCACCGCAGATGAAGCGCAGACCAGTGCAGCCTTTCAGAAAGGGTTTGGCATGATATTCACACCTCAGAGCCCCGTACTCTACTTCTGGGGATGTGTCCCAATGCTCTAATCAAAGTTTTCTAAAAAGCTTTATTTACGAGGCTGCTCATTACAGAATTGCTTAGAGTAGTGACCAACTAGCTATAACCTAGATATGTAATAGCAAAAGAATGATTATTAGTTAATGGGGCTTTTCCTTGATGAAGTATTAGGGACATGGTAAAACCTACGGAGACTATGTCAATGCATGGGAAAATGTGTCTGCTTAAATGCTAAGTGGAGAAAAATGAAAAGATGTAATATTACATGTGACATATTATTATATATATATATGGATCATATATCTCTCCAAGTAAATCTTAATCAAATATTTCACAGTCTTTCGGAGAGTAGATCATAGGCACTTTTTTTTATTCTATATTTTAGTTTCCATTCATTCCAAACTTCATTTGGTGAGCATTTATTTCTTAATTACATTTTGTCTATTTGTTGCAGTCTGATCTTTCTGAGGGTCCACATGTCTTCAGGGCTTTGGAAGAACGAAGCCACAGCTATCAGGCAGTTTTGAATGTTTTGTACAGTTTACAGTGTGTGGCAATCTTGGCCTTTTTTTCAAAAGACTACAATTTCCGTTAAATGGCTTGACAGGAGAGGCTGGGGAGGGGATTATAAGGGTTCTTTGAGGAGGGGAGAAATATTTTCTGCCTGGATTCTCATTGCTCTGTATTGGGGTACACTTAATTGAGAATGCTTTATGATGACACCTCTGAACTTCAAGTAGCCTGAGTATTACATGAAGCCTACAGGATTGAGACCAAAAGGATTTGAATTTGAATCCATCTCCACCTCATTTTTTAAAAAAGGATTTTCTTTTCTTTTTTTATTTTGGTGGTAAAAAAATCACATAAATTTTACCGTCTTAATCATTTTTACATGTACAGTGCAGTAATGTTAAGTATACATACATCATTGTGAAACAGATCCATTAGACTTTTTTTAAAGAAGTTTTAGTTTTTTGAGGTACAGTCGATCTCCAAAAAACTGCACATATTTAATGTATACAATTTGATGAGTTTGGACATATGCAAACACCCATGAAACCATCACCATAATCAAATAATAACCTCCATCACCTCCAGAAGTTTCCTGTTCTCCTGGCCTTTTTTTATGGTAAGAACACTTGCATGAAACTCACCCACTTAACAAAATATCTAAGTGCACAATACAGTAGCGCTGCTAACTATAGGCACCATGTGCTACGGTGAATCTCTAGAACTTATTCGTTTTACTATATTTTACATAAATGTTGCAGCCATATGGACAACAATGTGGAATTTCCTCAAAAGATTAAAAATAAAGCTACCACAGCTCCAACAATCCCATTTCTGGGTATATATCTGAAAGAATTGAAATCAGAATCTCAAAGAGATATTCGCACTCCCATGTTTATTGCAGCATAATTCCTTGTCTTAGTTTGTTTTCTGCTGCTATCATAGAATACTACAGGCTGGGTAATTTATAAAGGAAAAAAATGTGTTTCTCACAGTTCTGAAGGCTGGGAATTCCAAAAGCATGGTGCTGGCATCTGGCAAGGGTCATCCCACGGCAGAAGGTATCACACGGAGAGTGAGAGTATGAGACAGAGAGAGAAATGAACCAACCAAGCTTGCCCTCATCCTTTTTTTTTTTTTTTTAGAGACAGGGTCTCTCTCAGACCCTCAGAAAGATCAGACTGCAACAAATAGATGAAATGTAATTAAGAAATAAATGCTCACCACATGAAGTTTGGAATGAATGGAAACTAAAATATAGAATAAACAAAAGTGCTTATGATCTACTCTCCGAAAGACTGTGAAGTATTTGATTAAGATTTACTTGGAGAGATATATGACCCATATATATATATATATATATGTATATATATATAAAATAATATATCACATGTAATATTACATGCAGTGGTGCTTCACAGCTTACGGCAACCTCAAACTCCTGGGCTCAAGCGATCTTCCTGCCTCAGCCTCCTGAGTAGCTGGGACTACAGGAGAATGCCATCATGCCTGGCTAATTTTTAAAATTTTTTGTAGAGATGGGGTCTTGCTGTGTTGCTCAGTCTGGACTTAAACTCCTTACTTTAAGCAATCCTCCTACGTCAGCCTCCCAAAGTGCTGGGATTACAGGAATGAGCCACCGCACCTGGCCACACTCGACCTTCTTATCAGGACCTCTCTACTGTGACAACAGTATATTTAATCCAGACATGAGGAGGGAGGCCTCACAACCTAAGCATCTCTTAAAGGTCTTGCTTCTCAACACTGTTATGGTGGCAATTAAATTTCAGCATGAGTTTTGGCAGGGGCATTCAAACCATAGCATTCATAATAGCCAAGATAATAACATCCTTAACATCCATTGATGGATAAATGGATAAAGAAAATGTGGTATATACATACAGCGAAATATTTTTCAGCGTTAAAAAAGAGAGAAATCTTGCATATGCAATGACATGGGTAAGCCTGGAGGATGTTATGTTAAGGGAAATAAGCGAGGCACAGAAAGACAAATATTGCACGATTCCAGCTCTATCTCTTATTGTGATTTCTGAATCTCAGGTACTACAGCTGTGAAATGGAACTTCCTCCATGGAGGGTGACATCATCAGAACGTTGAACTACACACTACATGCGCTAGATCTGTCCTGGAAAAACTCATCCTGCAAAATGTTGCTTGTTGGTTGCATCATAAAGCCTCATACCCCATATTCCTCTGGCGGATTAGCAGGCCAAGGTTTGGCAATTGAGATGGCAAATTAGTTTCCAAGTATATGATTAATATTTCCAGTAAAATTATCTTTTCAAAACAGTTTACAGTATTTCATTTCTTACAAACTCTAGCATTTATTTTTCATCATTTATGCTTCATGAAAAGTGCTCTCTTTTATGTTTTTAAACCAAGAAAAAATTAAAAAGTTTCCATCATGGTCAAAGAAAAAAAAAACAACTTCTCTTTTGAATTCTAGAGGTGGTCAAGCTTAATAAATAGAGTGAGACAAAGGCAGCCAGGAAACTTCTATTAAACATTGTAATAAGAGTACATCTGATGGCTGGGCATGGTGGCTCATGCCTGTAATTCCAGCACTTTGGGAGGCCGAGGTGGGAGGCTCGCTTGAGCCTGAGAGTTCAAGACCAGCCTTAGCAGCAGAGTGAGACCTTGTCTCTGTGGGAAAAAAAAAAAAAAAAAAAGGCATGGTGGTCCCTGTAGTCCCAGTTACTAAGGAGACTGAGGCAGGAGGATCACTTGAGCCGGGCGGGGGGTGGGGGGCTTGGAAGTTGCAGTGAGCTAGGATCCTGCCACTGTACTTCAGTCTGGTGACAGAGCACTACCTTGTCTCAAGAAAAAAAAAAAGAGTATGTCTGCCATGATATTCTGTTTATTCTGCGTTCAGGCATTCATTTATTCACACACTCAGTGTATGCCGAGTGCCTGGAGCTGGTACTGGGCATAGAAAAACGAATAAGGGGTGATTCTTCTGCCCACTCTCCCCTGTACCTCTTTTTCCAGGAGGCAGCCTGGCTCTAACCTCAGGGGCTCTAACCTCAGGGTTTGCACTGCTACTCAGAGAGGCAAGCAATCCAAAGATGTTCCTCTCACCTCTATTAGCACAAAAGCCTAAGGCTTGGTCAAGAGGCGAGATGAAAGCCGAGACTTCCAGATCCTGGGTCCTCACATGCCCACTGGAATTGAGAATAGCCTTTGGCAAATGTCCAAATGAATTTTCCAGGCTACAGAAACAAGGCCCTTGCTTGTGAGTTACGGGTTGAATATCCTTTATCTGAAATGCTTGAGATTCAGATTCTGGAATTTTTTTGGAGTTTGGAATTTTTGTGTACACATAATGAGATGTCTTGGGGATGGGACCCAAGTTTAAATACAAAATTCATTTATGTTTCATATCCTCTTTCTACACATAGCCTGAAGGTAATTGTATGCAATATTTTAAATAATTTTGTGCATGAAACAAAGTTTGTACGCATTGAAGTGTCAGAAAGCAAAGGTGTCACTGTGATTCCATGGGTGGAGACAGCCTGTATCTACACCACATCATGATGGGGGTGTTGTAGGGACCAGAGCTCTGGAGAGCTTTGGGAGAGTCATGGTCCATCCTCTGGAAGCCAGTCAGAGTTGACAGCCCCGCCTGTGGCTCCCGTAACCCTTTGTGTACGGCTGGCATGTTAGTTTATAGCCTGCCTCTTGGGAAAAAAGGGGCAGAGGAGGGTGGGCAGAGGAATCACACCTTATTCATCTTTCTACGCCCAGTAGCAGCTCCAGACACTTGGCAGACACCGAGAGTGTGAATGAATGAATAATGCCTGAATGCAGAACAAACAAATATCCTAACAGACACACTCTAACCATAACGATTATTATCTCATGCCGATGCTCAAAAAATTTTGGATTTCAGAGCACTTTGGATTTCGGGTTTTCAGACTAGAGATGCTCAATCTGTATCTTTAAGAGACCCGCTGGATGAGGGGAATAGTTTTTTCTGGCCACGTGGATCAGAACCACCTGTGGGTGCTTATTAAGAAGCAGATTCTCGTTCTCCATAATGGAGGAACCAAGTCAGAATCTCTGGGAGTGGGACCTGGTATTATGTCTTTGGCCAGACTCCTGGTTATTTTTGCACACAAGCTAATATTCAAGAACCACTAGTATAAGAGAAAGAACACAACACAGAGTCAACAGCCCTGGTTTTGCAGCTTGGGAAAGTTGTTTTATATTTTTTAGCTGTAGTTTCCACACTGCAGAATGCGGTTGGAGGAAATCTCCCTTACAGTGTGGTTGTGAGATTGAAATAAAATTATGTGAGTGATTGCACTTCATAATAAAATGACTTGCAATGCTCAGTCATCGTGATTACTTTTCAAGGCAGTGCATTCTCTTTTCAAAGAGCTCTTAACTGAATGAAAATCCTTTTATACATTTGTTGGGAGGTGTATGAAATGGTCTTTATATCTTCTAGTTCTAGTTCTGACTTTGAAGATACTATCAACATAATCACTTTACATTGAATAAAATGTGTTTTAGAAATGCAATGATAAAGATTACCTAAAATTTCCTTGTGAGCTTAGTTTAGGAAGAGATATGTAAACAAATAATTTCAATGCAATTTGAAAATAATAATGATAATGGTCATAATACAAATATTTAAATTAACAATTATTGTAATTAACATTTTTTGAGCATTATGATGTGTCTTGAACTCTGCTAAGTGTTTATTTATATTCTCACATTTAAGCCTCATTATTGTCCTATAAGATGGGCATTATTATTTGCTTTTTACAGATGATAAAATTGTGGCCAAAAGAGGTAGAATGACTTGCCCAAGGGCACACAGTCATAAGTAGAAGAGTTAGGATTCAAACAAAAATCTGGGTCCAAATGCGGTGGCTCACGCCTGTAATCCTAGCACTCTAGCACTCTGGGAGGCTGAGGCGGGAGGATCCCTTGAACCCAGGAGTTCGAGACCATCCTGAGCAAGAGTGAGACCCCATCTCTACTGATAATGGAAAAATTAGCCAGGCCTGGTGGCACATGCCTGTAGTCCCAGTTACTCAGGAGGCTCACTTGAGCCCAGGAGTTTGAGGTTGCTGTGACCTAGGCTGATGCCATGGCCCTCTAGCCCAGACAAGAAAGTGAGACTCTGTCTCAAAAACCAAAACCAAAACCAAAGTCTGTCTGATTCTAAAGTTCTCCTCTTTCTATTGATCTACTGAGTCTCTAGCACACTGGCAGGTTTGCATTTACAACTGTCAGACCTAACTCAGCCTGAAGTCCCTAGGCTGAGAGGTGCCTTAAAGTAAATAACTTTGAAACTCTCGACAGAAATCCACAGTGAGAAATTGATCTTACATCTTACAACATGACCAAATGCACATACACACGTGTGTATGTATATCTGGCATGAAACAACACTCATCTTAACTCTGATGGTTTTTCTTTCGTCCTTTTAAAAAAATATTCGTGGTGACCCATGGTTTGAAAACCCCACTTTATATAAGGAATATTGAGGAATATTGAGACCAGGTCTCTCCAGTCTTCTCTATGGCTGGAGAAAGACAGCAATCCGAGAAGAGTCTCATTGGTAATTAGCAAGAAGAGTGGCTCATACAACTCACACTACTAGTCTAGAGGATTTTTTTTTTCTGATAATAGACTTGTCATTCTGAAATGGCAGTCCTGTTAACAGAAAGAGCAATCATTTCGTGGTCTGACAGCCCTAGATTCAAAACTGAGGTAGCTATGTGACTCCAGGTATGACTTCATCTCTCTGAGCCTGTTTTCCCCTCTGGACAAGGCGGTAGCAATACCTGTGAGTGTTGTGAAGATGAGCTGATATCAATGCGCAGGGCCTGGCACACGTTATGTGCCCAGCACAGGTGAGACACCCCAGGTAACTGGGGAAAACTTAAGTGAGGGATGGCGCACACTGTGAGACACTGCCAGGAGGTGTTAACGTAACTTCATGTATTCCCAGAATCCAGTGCAGCCTAAAGCTTTTTAGATGCAGAGATAACATTTGTATATGTTCAGCAGTGTGGTATAGTGGGGAAAATGTTGGCTTTGAAGCCAAACAGACATGGCTTCAAATCTCAGCCCTAGAACATTCTAACCTCAATCAACCTGTTTCCTCATCTACAAACTGGAAATTTAAAAATTCCTTCCAAAGGTATTATGGGGATTAACTGAGGTATTTTCCAAGCATTTTCTCCTTTCCTTCCTAACATGACTTAGAAATTTTATGTTTTATCTTCTTCGATTTTACCTGTTTATTGCAAAAAGTTTCAAACATACAAAAAAGTAAAAAGCATAGTAAGAATGAATCCCCATGGACTCATCATAAGTTTCCTCAATTGTGAGCACATTTGCACTGAGTATTTTAACGTCTCCCCCCGATCAACTAACAATCAACTAACACAATGCTTCGTGTATAGTAAGCATTCCAGAGGTATTTGCTAGTTGAATGAATGAATGAATGGATGGATGGATGGAGAATAACAAACCTCAATTTTGTGATCAATTATGCACAGCAGGAACCCAAACTCAAATGTCTAAGGGACAGGAAGCAAGTACAAGTGGGTGAATTATGCTGGGGAAAGACAATAAGGAGAGAAGGAGACTACAGACAGGTGGAGAGTACGTGTCCCTTCTGTAGGAAATTGAACTTAAATGAGTTTTAACACTCCATGCATGCCCCTTCCCAAAAGTCTGTGGGCTGCGTGCAACCTCTGATTTACAGAATGCTTGTTACATGATTTGTACCACATTGGTATTGAGACAAAGATACAACATGGAATGGCAGAGAGTCCCACGGACCAAACCACAAGTCCAGTATTCACCTGCTAAATTGCTTTACTTTCCTAAGCTTCAGTCTTCTATCTGTAAATGGGGGATATGAGGTCAAATTTGCAGGACTGTTTAGGATTGTGGCAGGCAGCCTCTAGGATGGCCCCACTGATCTGTACCCGTAGTAGTCACACCCTTGTGTGATCCCCTCCCCTTAACGTTGGCTCAGTTTGGAGACTTGCTTCTAGTGAATAGGAAGTGGCAGAAGGGATGAGATGTCATTTCCAGGATTAGGTTATAAAAACTTAGGCTTCTTTGTTGAGTGCTCTTGCTGTCTCTCAGATTATTCACTCTCAGAAAAGCCATGTCCCGAGGGGGCCCTCTGGAGAAGTCCGTGTGAGTGCACTGGGGAATGAATTTTCTGAGACCTGCCGACAACCACGTGAATGAACTCAAACACAGATCCTGCCCCAGCCAAGCCTTCAGATGACACCACAGCCCCAACTGACGGCTTGGCTGCAGCCTCATGAGATACCTCGAGCCAGTGGCACCTGGCTAACACCCACATTCCTGACCCATAGAAACTCTGAGATGATAAATGCTTGCTGTTTAAGGTTGCCAAGTTTTGCTACTGATTTGTTACTTAGCAATAGAAAACTAATACAGGAATCAAAGAAAATGACGTATATGAAAGCATGTAGCTCAATGCTTAAGACCTTATAAATGCTTAGTAAACATTGACTTATTGTTATAAGGGGTAGCAGACACTAAACAAGAAATCTTGATGCACCATGGACGAATGCTGCTGCAAAGGGACGTACATGGGGTATAGGCAACAGAAAGAGGGAGCCCCCAATTCCGGAGTCAGAGAAAGGTTCACAGGGGAAATGAGGGTTGAGTTGTGTGGATTGACTCAGCATATGAGGCAGAGAACTGGGGCAAGAGTATGTTTTGCAGGGGCCACAGCGCAGCCAAGGCATGAGGAGTGAGAGGAACCACAAGTGGTACAGTGTTGATGGTCTGAAGGTTACATTGCAGGAGATGAGATATAAGCAGGCCACAAAGGATCCTTATTCATTAAATGTGCTTTACATTGGACTAACATTTCATTTTAGGATCACATACTCAGAGAAACAGAAGATCCCGTGGAGATAAATAAGGTAATTTTCTGTCTTCTTCCACTCTCTTTTTCGGGCAGTCTTCAAGAAAAAGTTAATTTAGGCATTCACGAAGGTATTTACCTAAGTCCATTGTCAATTATCCAATTGTTAAATAGACAAGGTGTGCAACCGAGGAGGCTGCATCCGGCCCAGATCTTCGTGCATGAAAGTCCATACCACGCTCATTTGCTGGCATTGCTTCTGTTGTGTAATAAAATCATGCTCCTCTTGAGCAGCTGGCATTTTCTTTAACCTGGCAGACACTGTGAATCACACATCCCTGATAAGTGTTTCCTACTTTGCTTTATTTATTTATTTTTTAAATTTCAGAATATTACGGGGATACATGCTTTTTGGTTACATGAGTTGTTTTTGTACAGTTTGAGTCAAAGTTATAAGTGCGTGCTTCACCCAGATAGTGTGCATTGTACTCAGTATGTGTGAATTTACCCATCCCCCCACCTACCTGATTTCCAGTGAGTTTTACTTCTATATGTTGCACACATGTGCTGAGCGATTAGCTCTAATTTAGTGTTGAGTACATGTGGTGTTTGTTTTTCCATTCTTGTGATAGATACTTCATGAAGGAGAATGGTCTCCAGTTATATCCCTGTTAGTGGGATTGCAAACTAGTACAACCTCTATGGA